>JAJAGP010001807.1:0-157310 GCA_025084515.1 Ancistrus triradiatus | reverse complement strand
ATGGACATAGAGCAGCTGCGAGAGAATTCAACATTAACGAATCAATGGTACGGAAGTGGAGGAAGCAAGAAGACGCCCTGCGCCAGGTAAAGACCAAACTGAGCTTCCGAGGGAACTTAAGAGTTTTGTTTCATTTAATGCGCCTTATAACCCGGTGCGCTTTATGTATGAAAATATACCCGTTAGCAGCCGATCGTTGATATTGCGTCTTATAATCCGGTGCGCTTTAAGGTCCGAAAAATACGGTAACTGAAATGTTACATGTGTGTGGGCAAAGTCAGTGCAGGCGAGAAGATTCCTGTGATTGCTTAGTGTTTTTACAACTTTATGTTATCAAAAATGCATGATTAACACTTAATACTCAGGTTTAGTAACTCTCAGCAATACCGTGGTGTAACTACCCATACTAACATGACAAGAAGTGAACACAACTGCAGGGAACAACCATGCTTTAATGAACCATTAACAAGTCAATGTTTTTGTAAGCTCTTAGAAAAACACCTAGAAAGGTGCCCAGACTTTTCCACAACACATTTTTCTGTTTCATTTCTGTCCAGTATACATTATGAATCTATGCATTGAAATTTGGACAATAGTACCGTATTTTCCGGGCTATAAAGCGCACCGGGTTATAAGACACAATATCAGCGATCAACTGCTAACGTATCTATTTTCATACATAAAGCGCACCGGGTTATAAGGCGCATGAAATGAAACAAAACTCTTAAGTTCCATCGGAAGCTCAGTTTGGTCTTTACCTGGCGCAGGGCGTCTTCTTGCTTCCTCCACTTCCGTACCATTGATTCGTTAATGCTGAATTCTCTCGCAGCTGCTCTATGTCCGTGTTGTACTGCGTGACTGATAGCGCTGAGTTTGAAATCCGCTTCGAAAATGAATGAATGAATGCACACACCATAATGCTGAAACACATACCGTATTACTCCACGATGATGCGCACTACTGTTGCCATAAGCTTCGTAACTTACCACGGCCGTGCGAAAACATTTTGATAGGTTTATGAGTGCTGTGTACCATCTACAATCGGTTCTAGGTCAGAAAGCACAACCAGAATTAATTCATACATTATGCGCACCGCATTTAAAGGTGCACTGTCGATTTTTGAGAAAGTTAAAGGATTTTAAGTGCGCCTTATGGTCCGAAAAATACGGTATATATTGTATCTTTGGTTGTTTGTTTTGTTAACTTTCTTGTTTTTGGAAAATTACCAAAACAAACAACCAAAAATTTTAAAGACATGTGCTAGGTCAGTTGCTGTCTCTAAGTTGTCAGTGTGTGTACGTGTTGTGCCCAGTGCTACTGGTTAGGCCTTGGACCTCCCATGAGCTGGCCTAAGCAAATATGAAAAATGACTCTTTATATACACCGGGTGAGTGATTTCACAGACAGGTTATTTTAACTCAACTATTAATATTTCTAGATCAATATCAGATTTTTACTGAGTCATTTTCTGGGAATTGCATTCTCAACTTCAATTGACTCAATTAAGTCCCAGCACGCCTAAATTGTTTTTTTTTTTTGTTGATGTTGTCTTTTAAAATGGAAGTTTGTCTCTTATAGGCTGACAAATGTTAAAACCATAGAAAGTATTTGGTTTAACATAAATTATTTAATGTATTTAATTATTTAAATGTACATAAATAACATTAGTTTTTTAAACATCCAAAATACAGCAGTCCCCCATGCCTCGCAAATGGTGTGATCCAAGTGATAGCTTTGTGGCTCACAGGTGCAGCATTGATGGACGTTTTCTGAAATGCATTGTTGTCTTTCCAGTCGCAGTGTTTCTACCCAAAAAGTCAGATGTTCTTCCTTCCCCAGTGTGAGGATCACAGTCCATAGTTACATTAAAATGTAGAGTTTTTCTGTTTAAAAACTGTCTCGTCGGGTGCTGAGCACTTGTAAAGCTCCGAACCTACAATCACCCCTGTTTTCAATGTATTAAAGTAGTCTTAGTGAGTTAAGCCTGACCAGCAGAGAACTAGGCATTCAAAAAGATATCAGTTACTGAAATCAAACTCAAGCATGTTACAATTACAAAATAACTTTCTAATCTGACAGTAAAGATTTAAAATATTTTCATCCCAAACAAGAGCCCACCAAATTTCCACCAAAATGGGAAAATCTCCATTAAGACAGCAGCATGTCATAGCAATAGCACTAAATGGAACAGCCCGAGTTTAAGTTTTGTTAATCATCTCTTCTCTGCCAGATGCGGCTTCCAGTTATTACCAAGAGACGTCATGCCATAGCGACAGGCATTAACTGTCATTTGCTACATCGGAATTGTTCATGTTAGTGTCATAGTCTATTCCTGTTTACTGTCTGGTGTATTACAATGATCTGCTTGGTTAATTTGCCTGCATCTTGATTCAACAACATTTGGGCATTGTGTATTTGCCTCATGGCTAACTCCTTGACAGGCGTTTAGCAGCAGCATTACTGTCACTTCTCATGCAGTAGGATGAAGTTGAAGTTGCAATGCATGATGCCAATTGTGGAGAGCAGAACTGAAATGAGACAATATCACTTCTCACATTTGACATAATGGAGACAATTCACTGGCAAATTGTGTTGTTGGCTGTAATCAGAGGGCCAGTCTGCCTAGATTTAAAATTAGAGAGTTTACTTCATAGAAACGGCAACTTTATGTTATCAAAAATGCATGATTAGCACTTAATACTCAGGTTTAGTAACTCTCAGCAATACCGTGGTGTAACTACCCATACTAACATGACAAGAAGTGAACACAACTGCAGGGAACAACCATGCTTTAATGAACCATTAACAAGTCAATGTTTTTGTAAGCTCTTAGAAAAACACATAGAAAGGTGCCCAGATTTAAAATTAGAGAGTTTACTTCATAGAAAGGGCAAAGCTGCGTAACATTTCAGAAACTTCAATGTTTGGCATCAGTATACCAATTTGCCAGTAGTAGCACATTGTACTTTTTCCTATGGGACATTAGTCATAAGACAAAAATAATGAACTAAACATTCAGGACAAACAACGAGTAATAATGTCCTTCTTATCTCAACAGAAAGGAGATAAAACTGCAGTTGCAGGAGAAGCTAATAAGTGATTGTGGGACTGTGGTGGCCTAGCTGGACTCTGGACCAGAAGGTCCAGGGTTCAAATCCCACCCCTGCCAAGCTGCCACTGTTGGGTCCTTGAGCAAGACCCTTAACCCACAATTGCTTGGATTGTAAGACTGTACCAACTGTAAGTCGCTCTGGATAAGGGCGTCTGCTAAATGCTGTAAATGTAAATGTAAATGTGATTGTGGTAGTTAGCAATTTAGCCATAAGCTACCACAACAAGAATGCTTGATGTGTTGTACCCAGAATAATTTATTCTGATATTACTTGCTTTATAAATGAATTATAAGTTCCATTAATTAACAGTACCAAATGAGATCTGGAATGCAGTTATGTACTTTATTTGTCTGTTGGATGTCTACTTCACTTGCTAATTAGCACCTGAAGTTAGCACCTGGCACAATAGCACCAACAAACAGGAAAAATGCACAGATGAAAATATTGTGCTTGAAAATTTGTACATCCTTCAGAATTCTCTATAGTCTGTATAAGCATGACCTAAAATTACTTACATATCTATATGTAGTACAAGCGAACACAACTAAACAAATGGGTCCAAAACATGATACTTGGTCATTTAATTATTGAGGAAAATGATCAAATATTACCTGTGAGAGGCAAAAGTGTGTAAACCTTTCCTTTCAGTATCTGTTGTGACCCCATTTTGCAGAAACAACTGCAATTCTACATTTCAGTCTTGCAAATCGACTTGAGGGTATTCCTTCATAAGGAACACTATAAACTCTGGGTTTCCTCACATGATATGTTCACTTCAGGTCCTTCCACAACATTTCTGTTGGACTAAGGTCAGGACTTGACTTTGGCCATTCCAAAACATGAACTTTTCCTTGGTAGGATGACTTCTGTGCTGAGGGTCATGGTCTAGCTGTATGGACCACGTTTTCTTAAGATTCAGTTTACTCCCTGTTGTCTTGAAAATTTCCTTCAGAATTTGCTGGTATAATTCAGACTTTGCTGTTACATCAGAGATTGGACGTTCTTTGTCATATTTATGCAGAAATATAGAAAATTCTAAAAGGTTCACAAACACAACCGTAAAAGACGTACACTAAAAGACATGTGCCTTCTGACTGCCTGTCAACAATGCTGGGATAATTGATCACTGGTTAAGTAGCATCATATAAACTTGTAAACATTTACACTATTATTAGCTGTTCCCCTTTTGAACGTGTGTTGTGTGTTCACTACAATATTCATAAAAGTTCAATTTTACACTAGGTTTTCTTTATAAATGTGATCAGCACTGAAAACCTGTGACATAAAACAGTTCAGCACAGTAAAATCGGTCAAACAAGTGTGACTATGGTTTAATCAACAGGCATGTTTAGTACATAGGAAGACAGTGGTACCACGGTTCTCGTTGTTAATTCGTTCTAGAAGGCTTGTCGAAAACTGAAAACGATGAGCACCGAGCAAATACTTCCCATAAGGAGTCATGTAAATTGAATTAAGTCGATTACTGTTGACAACACTTACAATAACCTACAGTTGGCCAAAATCATTAACACAAAGCTTATTTCATAATAAAGTTTTGAAAATCTCATGTAATTTAGTGAGTAATGGATTGAAGGTGAAAGTAAAAGCAAACCACTTACTCTATTGATGAACTCCGGGTGCTAGCATAGCAGCTAATGCTAACTGCTCAGCCTGTGTTCTGGAGGATGCAATTCCTATTTAGTTTGAGTATAAACTAACCTTTTTAGGACCTTTTTTAGCATAACCTTTTTAGGAGACTTATTTGCACTAAGAACACCTTGCTGTAGATGTAAAAATAAAGAAAAACATGATAGAAATAGCAGAGCAAAGGCTATTGTGAACCTGAATCACTGAATCGTGAATTGTGAATTGAGTTTTGGCTGAAACGAGTTGCATGGCTCGACTCATACAGGTTTCCGAGAACCAAGCCAAATTTTTCTAGTCAAAATGCGTCGAAAAACGAAATCTTTGAGCTCTGAGGTGGTACAGAACCAAGGTACCACAGCATTGTGGAAAATCATTCATCATATAATCAGATAGATCCAAAACAGTCCTTAAATAGACAGCTAACTTCTGAATTCAAGCTCATAATGCACAAGGCTGTAATTTTCTTCACTTCAGGAACCAGTTTAAAAAAAAAATTCAGACCACCGTGTTCCCTCCCTTCTGCTATTTTTACCCAGCCTACATGATTGACCCTTTATAACCTTTCACATTGAACTACACTTCCTTTTGCTAACTAAAAACACATACCTACCACTTTTGTGAAAAACATGCTACTTGTTTTAGCCAGAATGCTCTTCTATACTTAGATCTAGACCCAGATTCCTAAAATATATTGATTTCATGTTTAATTGCCACCACTTTACAGTCAGTCCATCATCAGCTTACATGTTGACAAGCATGTCCCGGTCACAAAGTCCCGGTCCCACTCAGAAAAGAAAAGGAAAGGAAAGAGAGTTATAAAGCTCTATAAAAAAGACATAAGGTGAAATAAGATGGTATAGCAGTGGTGCCATGTAAATTACCATATGAATTGTATAAAACGTGTCAGGATGACAGGAAACAAACGCTTGGGCCTGTGGTAAATTGTCACAGTACCAAAGAAATGTGCAGTGAACCAAAATATATCTGCCTAAAAGCTTTGCTAGGAATTACAATTGAACAATACAATTCTGTATTCATTTACCAAAGACAGAAAGTTTTGTGGTTTATTAACATAAGACTAGATTGTTGAGGTTAACTGAAAATCAGCATAGTCCTGCAATACTAATAGTAAATTGTAAGATAAGGTAAATGTTCAGAGGTTTGTTCCACAGGATGATTTGCTAAGCTCCTGTTCTATAGTAATTTATACCTTTATAAATTACCATAGTCATACCAAAAGAAAAAAGCACATAATACCACATGATTTTTTTGTAATATATATTGGGATATATATTGGCATATATTGGGCATATGTTTTCTGTCTCTAAACCAATCTAGAGGTAACTTTAGTTAATGAACACCTTTATTGTACTGCAGCCATTAAGCAGGCTCACAGCTCAGATTCCTGGTTCAATCCTGACCCCAGACTCCTGGAGTTTACATGTCCTCTGTGTCCATGTGGGTTTTCTCTGGGTGCTGCTGTTTCCACCCACATTCCAAACAAATGCATTAGGTAAACTGGTTGCTCTAAATTGGCCCAGTGTGCCTAACCAGTCAAGATGTATCCTTGTTCCTGTCGTGAATAGCCATTGTTATTCACAGCTTGTGTGCCAGTACCAGTTCCAGCCCACACACTAAGATGTTCTTTCGCTTCAGCTCCACTCAAGCGGTTCTTCCATCATCAGTTCCTACCCTCTCACCGTTACTCAGACCGCATCAGGGGGCAGTAAGTCCCTCCATCCTCCGGTTGACTGAGCATGCCATGCCATCAAAATTTTCCCACTGAGGACACAAGATCCTACAGTGACGTAGGTAGAGGTACAGGACTAATTAATGCCAGTATGCCTATGTTTTATGTTATTTCAATATTTTATTTATTGACACTATTCTTACAGTATATGCTATAGTTTTATATTGTCTGCTTTATTATATCATAAGCATCTGTTTATCTAAACTATTTCCATAATCTTAGTAATTAGATAATTATTAGATAATTTAATTCTTACATACAGTATGTCACTTAAGCCGCCCAAGGAGGATGGGTCTCTTTTTCAGTCTGGGTCCTTCCAAGGTTTCTTCTTTATAACGTTTAAGGAATTTTTCATGGCCACTGTTGCCCTAGGCATTCTCAGTTTGGGATTGGCCTTAAATAATAGAAGATAATTTGCATTAGGGGCTGTGGTAGCCTAGCGGTTAAGGTACTGGACTCTGGACCAGAAGGTCCAGGGTTCAAATCCCATCTCTACCAAGCTTCCACTGTTGGGTCTTTGAGCAAGGCCCTTAACCCACAATTGCTTGGATTGTAAGGTTGTATCAACTGTAAGTCGCTCTGGATAAGGGCGTCTGCTAAATGCTGTAAATGTAAATGTAAATTTTTTACAAAGCTGCCTTGAGACAAGGCTGCATTTAAAGAAATAAATCTTTGACTTTGACCTTGACCATCTATGCTGATTCAACCTTAAATGCATAAATAAATAAATAAGTAAATAAACCAAAATGAATGAATGCATTAAGGTTAGAAGAAAAACTGGTTAATCATACATCTGATGCTATGAATAGTAAAAAGAGAATTGTTGTGCTAGTGCTGTCATTTTTTAGTCAGAAGCGTTCAGTGTAAACAGTAAATACTAAGACGTTTATCTGTTGTGCCTCATTAGAACCTCAAACAGGCATACAAAGCTACAAGTTATCATTAATACACATCAAATTAGCCAGTTACTGATTTATGTCATTTACACACCATTTCCTGTGGAAACGTTGATCACTGCTGTTTATGTATTTTACAATACATCATTATTAGTCTAATTCGCTAACATTAGGTAGTCATTTAGTCTTTTTTAAACCAATTTCCAGCTCTCTTTCTCCCAAATTAGACCTATTCAATTACCCAATCACATAGACGACCCCCTGGTGCATGAACAACTCCCATCCAAGTTAAGGAGGACAGCAGGATAGCACATGCCTCCTTCAATATACTTAAAGCCACTAAAAGAGAAGACTGTTGGAATTCAAATCCTATTGGACTAAAAAACTATAGTCATGATAGCTTCAACCTTTATCCTTCATAAGTTACATATTAAGTGTAATTAGTCTGTATGCATTGTTGCCAATGTTTATACTTTTGGCTGGCAGTGCTATTGCTATACTTTGTTAGTGCTGAATACTGTATGTTGCTAAGGGTTATAAATATTCTCAGGGGTATTTTTGGAGTGTTTTGGTGCAAGAGCAGAGGGAAATGATGCAGCTGCTGAACCTGAATTACACTGACATGACCTTGTACAGTTTTATTTTTTATCTACGTTATTGCCTGTTTCTCTTCTATAATTGTTTACTAAATACAAAATGATTTAATAAAATTGCTAAAGACACTCTATTACCTGAAGGTAATCAAACATGGGTAAAAACAGGCTTTTTCTAGATTATGTAATAGTGGGCGCTTGTGCATAATTGTAATTGTTACATAATTACAACAATTGTTTTAGCCAATTATTCAACCAATTTGTTAGCCAATTACATTATGGAACAATTATTTAAGTACTAACTACTATAAATAGTAGTACGAGCCTTACTTGGGTTGTTTAAATCATTATATGTATCTTTTCTGTGTAGGGGCACATCACATTCCTTTGACAATTGTTTTGAAATGCTGGTGTGCTTGGGCACTTGTTTTAAACCTTGCTTTGGATGCTCATGCACGTTTCTTATGTTTGCTTCACCTTTGCTTGTGTACTATTGTGCATATTTGTGATGCAATGACCCCTGCCCATTCTGACCCTGATTATTCACTTTCGTCTTGAATTTTGGATGCTGGTTGCATATAATCTCTGTGTATTCCTCGGGGTTATGTGGTAATAGATATTGCTGGATATTTTCTCCCCTTTCCTTCAAACCTTGTATTCTGGCTCCCAAATTCTAGTCTGGGATGTAAAAGCCAGCCACTGCACAATTTGTGTTGACACCACCTGCCTCTTCATAGCCATGTTTACAGCATTTATGCCTTTATAAACCTTAGCTAAGCAGTAAAGAGTCGTTGCTCTAGGGCCCAATAGTGGCAGCTTGCCAGGGAAAGGATTTAAATTCACAACCTTCTAAGTAGTAGTCCAGGGCCTTAACCAATCAACTCGTCTTCCTCTTTGTTACTACTTGGCATCTCTTTTCAAACTCACAGACGTTAAGTTTCCTTTGATATGTTGACATTCCAAGTTGGTACCAGGTATGTAAAAGATGTACTCTAGTACAACAATTGTCTCTACAAACTGGCTTTCCCTTCAGGGAAACACTATGTGGGCACTGAAAGACAGTTCAAATCCAGGCGTAATTTACCACTGTTGAGCAAGACCCTTAACACTCAACTGCTCAACTCCATTCTAAGTCACTTTGGATAATGGCTTTTAATACACAGAGCCAGGATTGGAACCACTACCCACGACAATTCATTTGCCATGTGAAAACAGCAAAAGTTAACACTGTACCAAATGGATTCTTACCTCTACCTACATCCTCCACTTTCTGTGCGAGTGTTTATAAGACAATTGTTTACATTATATTGTTGGGACTGTGGTTGTGCAGTGGTTAGGTAGCGACCTATGAACCAAAATGTCCAGCGTTCAAGCTTCAGCACTGCCAAGATGCCACTGTTGGGCTTCTGAGCAAGGTCCTTAATCCTCAAGTGTTGTTGTAAGACTTTATCAGTTTTAATTTGCTCTTGTTAATGGCAATGTGATGAAATGTAAATATTGTAACATTTTGCATTAGAAGAAAGAAACCTTAATGCGAATCAGTAAGTTCCCTGCACCCCTATCTTATGAGAACATTTTTATAATTGGACAGTTTGTGATATACAGGAACAAGATAGGACTTTTATCATAGCTCCAGCTATCTGACCGATTATCTGATCCATTTTCTGGAACATGGTACAGTTGGACAGTGGGATTTGACTGAAGTAAAATGAATAGGAAGCTTTAATTTAATGCACTTGTAAGGGAGCAAAAGCTCCAGCTTAGGGTCTCAAAATACTTGAACTGGGGCTGTATGAGGGTAAAAAGTCGAATTAGGCAATCTATGCAAACATCTCTGCAGAGAAGAAATGGTACTAACATCTGTTAATCAAAACATCTGCCACTTTAACAATCAGTTCTCCCACAGTTTTGGGTGGAAAACATAATGGTGAGAATGTAATCATTATGCAGTGCTGCATTTCTGGGAAAGGGGCAATGACTGTTCATGGGAATTGTGACCAAAATCACAGTTCTGGCATCAACAAGGCTTGCAGAATAAAAAATGTAATAAAAAGGTCTGGATAAGTCTACTCTGCCATTGTAACTATTTAATGTGTCATCATTTTTGTGTAGACTTAACTGTTTGGAGGATTGGGCTGAGCTGGGGATTGCTTTGGTGGAAAGCTCTATACCCATACACACAAATAAACTACACGCTGTCACTTAATCTTACTGTCCCCACTCCCAATACTCCCATCAATCTTGTCCAGACATCTTTTGTGTACTCTGATGTGATTCAAGATTTGCTTCAGATGTATCCTCCATTATTCTTGTCTGACACCGAGTCTCTCGTCCATGCACTTTCTCTTCCTCACTAGCACAATGCTATCTTGGCATCCCGGTGGCTGTGAAGACACTGAGGCACATGTAGCGGTCTGACTTGGGTCTGTTGATCTGCAAGCAAATAGCATTGTTGGCACCAAATATGCTCAGCAGGAATCTGACAAACCTGTACATGCTCTGCCCACCACTACAAGCATTTGATACAATCTAATGATAGCAGTCTGTGTTGGCATTGGAGGGATGAGCAAAGTGTATAGGAGCAGGAGTTGCTTTGTAAGCAGGAATCTCAGTGGTGCACAGACACAGGGTGGCAATTATGTTACTTTTGTGTCCAAAGTTCCTCTAGTGGACTTGTTTTGGAGTCTGTTGATGTGCTCTATCACTTAGTAGGTGTAGTCTGTAAACTTTAAAGACATGTAAAGGCTATTGGTGTACGGTGGTATTGTAGTCCAGCCTCTGCCTCTTCTCAGTGTCGATCTCATTTGGACTCTGTCTTGTCTTTGTCTCTTGGTAAGATGGCCCCAGATTGACTAATAGGGAAAAACAAGTTACTGCTCTTCTCATTCACTATTTACATTTACAGCATTTAGCAGATGCCCTTATCCAGAGCGACTTACAATTGGTACAATCTTACAATCCAAGCCATTGTGGGTTAAGGGTCTTGCTCAAGGACCCAACAGTGGCAGCTTGGCAGAGGTGAAATTTGAACCCTCGACCTTCTGATCCAGAGTCCAGTACCTTAACCACTAGGCTAACACTATCCAGTCAACTAACACATTTTATTTTGAATAGTCTTACTATTGCAATTGTGCATTATTGCCCACTTGCAAAAACTTGGTTATTATAGTTTAAGGGCAGATTGAGGGCAGATTTAAATGTTATTATGATGTTTTCACATTTCACAATAAAAATGGATAGAATAGGCATTGTTGCTATATTCAGTTGACTTTATGTAGTGGCTTCCAACAGTTTGAGAGAAGAAGGGCAACAGAATCATCACCATCATTTGCTTTCAAAAGTTACATTGTTTGACATTGAATATTAGTAATTAATAATAATTATAAGATATATATTATTTAATGGTATATTCTGCAAAGTATAATGAAATCTATGAAAAATCTAATATTGAAATATAATATTATTTATTAATATATAGGTCTTGTCATGTATTATGAATAATAATTAAAGTGAATTACAAACTATTTTTTTTCCTTTTCTTCTTTGTAAGTCTTGTCTGATCTTAATCTTGGCCCCTCCCCATATTGGTCTTGACTCGGACTAGATTACCAAAATTCTTGGTCTTGAATCAGATTCGGTGTCCCGGTATTTTTCTTGACTCAGACTCAGCTCAGCTCTTGACTACAGCACTAGTGCAAGATCATCCAGATTTTGAGATGCAATGTACATAACAGTGGTGGCCAAAAATCTGAGACTAGTGAAAAAAATAGTGAAACACTGAGAATGATAGTGAAAACGCTTCTATTTGTATTTTCTAAAATGTAATGTAATGCCTTTCATTACAAATCATATAATCAGTATAAAAATGAGTGATTTTTAAAATGAATGTTTTTTTAACTCTACAAATTTCAAAATGTACTAGTATTTGCTATGTTCACCTTTTGCTGTAAGTTTGAACAAAATATGATGATCCATTTAATCGCGGCATGATTTCACAATATATCTTGTGATGTAACCATAAGCATAAATTCCCAATGGGGTTTAGGTAAGGAGACCATAGGAAATACTAATAAATTCTGAAATGTATGCTTTTATAAAAGATTCAAATTTTCAATCAGTATGAGGAAATAAAAAATAGAAGCAGTTTCACTAGTGGTCTCAGAGTGTCGCCGCCCTTCCCCCAGTATTCGGTAGGAATATGTGACCATTAAGGTTTTCCTAAGCAAATATACACTTGCCTATTTAAGTAGACACCGTTCAAACTTAGTCACGGTCACCCTGACAAACTCAAACAGAGAACAACATCTTAAATGAAAGGTTGAATGTATTTAAACTGGGCCCACAGAAAGTGGAGTCGAGCACAAACAAATGCCTGCTCCCAAATGATGATGTAAGATGCAAATACAGAAGACAAAGACCTCAGTAAACAGCCAAGGTGAACAATCACTCAAATCAAATCCGCCTCCAAATGTCATCAGCTCAATACAGGCTTATCAGTAAAAGCCCAGAGAGGAACGATCCCAATATGTGGAAGACAAGAGCTTGTTTTTAACTGAGCAACGTGAATGTCATGCTGTTATTTGAGAGGCTTTGGGAAAGCTTTAAAAAAGGGGGTAGACAATAATGTGTTTTTGAACCAGGGAAAATGGTGGTGTCTTATAGTAAGCATCCGAGTTATAGATTATATTGTTGTGTACTAAGGGTTGCACCACTAGTCATTTTTACTAGTTGACTAGACATTAAAAAGCTAGCCGACTAGTCCTGTTTTCCATACCTAAAGCAGAAAGAAACTCTTATTTTTAGTTATTTGGATTATTGCAGTTCAATGCTGATTGACAACTGCAAAGAATTCGTCAAATCGTATTTGAAATAACAGACATGCATGGTCTCTAAATTCAAATTCCAGCTTCAGTGCTTCCTTAGGCTACACTTCTAATATATAAGACAACAATAGATAAATGTACAAAATAATACAGCAGTGGAGCGTTTAATCTGAGCTGGATCCTGCCGGAACAAGATCTGGTGTTACATCGGTACCTCTCCACATCTCCAAATCCTGTTTCATGTATAATAAAAAGGAATATTAATAAGCAAATGTTAATTAAATGGTACTTATGTGTGTAACCTCTTTTACAAACACCCAAATGGCTCATTTTCTTTAATCAAAGTCGCGTACCGCACACTCGCTGCCGGCGAGGTTTGGAAATGGTGAAAAAAGACAACTAATCGTTTTTCATTGATATAGATATTCTATTTTGAAGTCTACTGTATTCTGTGTTACACTATGAGCACTGTTGTTTTTATATGTTCTGGGACCTTTTCGTTCAATTTCCAGGATTGCTCACTTCATGTTCCCTTACCTGATGTTTTACAAATGAAGCACTGCAGTACAGATTACTGTAGAATTTGACTATTTCTGAAGTATTCCCAGACTAAGTAAACAAATTGGACACACAATTAAGGGTTTATAATCATGGGAGTTTTACAAATTGCATGGCAGTACCTTATTGGAAAAGCAAGATATACAAAAAGTTTGAATATAATGTGTGTTGCTAATGGCTAAGATACTGCAGTGCTTGGCATTCATTGATTTATAAATATCAAACTGACGTGGTAGGATATGGGCTACAGGTTAATGTCCGTAATAACAAACATAATAACCTTATCGAACCACGGATGTATATGCGAACAGATGTTATGTAGCACATACCTGTATTGCACAATAACTTTTGTAAGAAAGAAAAAAACAGTGTTACCTAAAATATGGGATGCCAAAAAGGACAACCAGGAATACTTAAGATTATGAAACATGTGTATGGAGCATTAAATGTTCATGTCACAGTCCAACAATAATCATTCACATACAACTTTTATAAAGGGTGACTTACATTTACAGTATTTAGCAGACGCCCTTATCCAGAGCGACTTACAATTGATACAGTCTTACAATCCAAGCAGTTGTGGGTTAAGGGTCTTGCTCAAGAACCCAACAGTAGCAGCTTGGCAGAGGTGGGATTTGAACCCTGGACCTTCTGGTCCATAGTCCATAGTCCAGTACCTTACCCGCTAGGCTACCACAGTCCCTTACAGTTAAGTTGAGCAGCTAATTTACAACCCAAAAATTTGTTCAAAGCCACACTCCTTATATTTACAGATTGCTGTGATCCATGGTAACTCACAACTGAAGAACCTTCTATAGCCCAACAGTGTCAGATTGGCAGGGCCAAGATTTGAACACATAACTTTCCAGTGTGAGTCATGCCACAATAATAGGTATGTAGCACATTTGCACTAAAACATACTGTTAATGCTAAGTAGATCATCCACCAGAACACAACCTTATTTTAGATGAATACCCACAAGAATATGAGGAAAAGCCAAATTCCAGTCAATATATATATATAGAGGCACTGACTTGAGTGTGTATGTATATATATATATATATATATATATATATACATACACCCTCAAGTCAGTGCCAATATAGTGTAAATCAATTAACCTAACACACTTCTTTGGACAATGGTAGGGAACCAGAGCCCCCTTAGTCAACCCATGCAAACACAGGGAGGACATGCAGACTCCACACAGAAAGGACACAGAGGGCTCCACCGTGGGATTGAACCCAGGACCTTCTTGCTGTGAGGTGGCGGTGCTACTCACCAAGCCACTGTGCCACCCATAAAAAACACAATCATTATCGTACTACTTGTTTTGGTATACTAATCAATGATAACCGGATTCACAAGATAACTTAAGGATATTCTAATTAAAAATGCATATGCCTTTTGTATCTACATGAATCTACTCTATGAATTAATGTTTGTTCCATAGCATTTAAAACGTTAGAAATTAATTTCTAAACAGGATAACCAACTTCATTACCCAGCATGTCAGCAGGCACAGCATGCCATTAAGATTAAGCTATATTAATAATTAACTTACACACGAGCTATTTACAACTGCTGAATACAGATTTAATCAAATCGCTGTATACTGCATAATGTATTGCAAATTGTATTTTATAATACAATTCTGAAATGTTCACTCTTTCAATTTCCCGTTCCAGACTTAACCCTAACCCGAACCTCAGCACTCCTCACACAAGCCGATCTAATTTCCTTGCTCCCTCGTTCTGATACTGATCTTGCATAGCAGCTCTCTATCAGCTGTTTATTATAACATACATTTAAACGTCACTATCAAACACATTCAGTGCAAAGTTTCATCACTAACTGCTTTATTCTCTATTCTGTGTTACGCCTTATGTGTATTACAAGTGCTCTGTTTTAAGCCTAGTGATTTGGGATTCACTGCCGGATTGTATATATCTCTGGACATTTACTGTGGACTGTTTTTTGACTTCACTTTGCTCTGCACTTCTGTGCCTTTGCTGCAGTTTATTCAATAAATTGTTTTTATTTGCTTTCTGCATTCGCATCCCACATCATATGACACGTTCACAATTCACAAGGTTTTTTTTTTCACTGAAATGCTGATAAAGCTGCCTTTATTCCTCTGGCATAGGGCGCAAGGCAGGAACAACCCTAGATTATGCGCCAATCCATCGTAGGGCACATACATTTGCACACTCATACACACACTCACACAATAGTGGGTAGCACTGTTGCCTCACAGCGAGAAAGTCCTGGGTTCAATCCCAGGTGGAGTGGTCTGGGTCCTCCCAGTGTCTGCATGGGTTTTCTCCCACAATCAAGTGGATAGGAAAGTGAATGAATGAATGTCTTTGGATGTGGGAGGAAACCAGAGCACCCAGAGTAAACCCAAACAGACACGGGGAGGACAACAGTCCAACAGAGGCAACAGTGTCCCAATATCGCAAATATAAAAATCAAACTCAAGCTTTATTTGAAATAGTAATGATTAAATTCTTTTTAATACTGTAATATCATCAGGTCCCCAGAAGACCTCTGCAACATGTGGTGATAGAAAGCAAAGTAAACAGTCTGGCTCACCCGAGTATTGACACTCCACTGCCTTTGTCAGAATGCCCGATGTATAACTAGCTGTTGCAATCAATTCTGGCAAGACATTGTTCTGTGTACCTCAGATGATTCTCACTCTTTGAGCTGTACAAACAGCTCCTTGCCACTGTGTGTGCATTGGCAAGCTCTGAACATTTCAGCTATTGGTTTAATACTGGTTTAACCATGCTTGTTACTAGTTTCAAGCCTCACTCCCTGTGTGAGCGGGTGCTTCTTTTGTTCTCTGCTAGTCCTTTGTACTCGGAGCGTGTGTGTGGCAGGAGCTCCTCCATGCTCAGTGCTTTTGTATCACTGAGGAAGTTGTGTCGCACTGCTTTAGTGTACAGCGCATCTTCCGTGTGCAAACAAGTTTTGCTTTTTCTCTGTTGTATTTCTCTTTGTGCCAACTTCACGTCCTCACTGAGATGTTTTGCATTCAGCTTCTTATCACCAGCCAGCATTCCTGTGCATAGTGGGCAGCGGGGTGCTACCGGGGCTGCAGGCCCCTTCAGAAACACCTGTATACCATTTTGGACTGAGATCATTTAAAACTTAATATTAATGAAAGTAAAAAATAAACAAGGTTTTAACAGTGGCTAAAAATGACATAAAATAGCGGTGTATGGTTGCACCAATTATTCGTTTACTCATTAATTTGTTACGTTTTTGTTGAGAAAACATACAAATGAAACAATATATTGGCCAATCGAGAACGCTCCAGCTAACACCTCTACATTTACACCATTTAGCAGACGCCCTTATCCAGAGCGACTTACAATTGATACAATCTTACAATCCAAGCAATTGTGGGTTAAGGGTCTTGCTCAAAGACCCAACAGTGGCAGCTTGGCAGAGGCGGGATTTGAACCCTGGACCTTCTGGTCCAGAGTCCAGTACCTTAACCACTAGGCTACCACAGTCCCCAAATGAAACATGGAATGCAAAATAATTCCAGTTAACACAGGTGAGTTTGGTAACTGCCACTGTCATTCAGCTGGCAGACTCCCCTAATTAACACATCTTCCCTTGTTCCTGTGAGCTCCAAATTTTGTACATTCTCTTTGAAGTCTCGATCTTTCATTTGTCATTCCCTAGTGTCGGATTGTCGCATGCTTGTCTGTCATTGAATACAGTCAAACCACATTATGACAATGTGCAGAGTTCCATAAAATTGATTGGATTTACAGTATTTTTTAGGAGAAATCTACCTGGTCCAAGGGTATTTAAAAACCGTCCTATTTTCAGCGATTTTAGCATAACATACAGTACTGTGCAAATGTCTTAGGCCACCACTGATTTGTTGTTTAAGAAATGGTATAATGGCTATATATAACATACTGTTGATGACTGGACCCAAAAGTTATATGTACTCTTTTCTACTGATCTTCATTCCAATTTTAAGAAATCTTAGCTTTTTCACCCTGTTCCCTTCCCCAAAAAAGTGGTTTCTTGGCTTCTACCTTTACAACAGGACCATTCCTGATCAAGCTTCTTTATACTGTAGAAGGGTCAACTTGGCATCCTGAAGAAGCTGCCAGATACTGCTATTGTTCAAGTGTAAATACATCCCGCTGTAGCATATAAAAGCTGTTTATCAGGTTTTTTTAATACTGCATACCAATCTCATGTCTTTTTGGATGTATTCTATAAAAAGATTGAGAAAGAATTATATACTGTCATTATTCCATTGCTAAAACCATGGTATATCTAATCTAATGGTGACCTAAGAGTTTTACACAGTACTGCAAGTGGTGCAGAGGATTTTCTGATTGATCCTCCTGCCTGTCTGTTATCTGCATGGTTTCACCTCTTACGCAGTATAAAATAAGCAACCTTTTTCTCATAAGTAACCACTGAATACAATGATAGTGGAGGATGTAGATATAGGTACGAAACCATTCAGAACAGGATCTGCGTCTGTTGTTTTACTGATCGTCATTCATTATCGTGGGTTAGTGGTTCTGATAGAAGGTTAGGACAATAAAACATCAAAAAGTTATAGCGAAAGTTCCAATAAGGAGAACTTTGACTGTAGTCTGCATTATGTGATGTTAGGACTGTCATATCCCTTGGAATTTTTAGAACTGAAGTGCAAACACACCTAAATGTTTATTTAAATTCCATGCTCACTTAAATGGGAATGTGGTGGCCTAGTGGTTTAGGTAATGGACTTTGGAACAGAAAGCTTGGATTTCAAGATTGCATCAGTTGTAAGTTGCTCTGGATAAATAACTAAATGTCTTAAAAGATGTATTATAGTACAATGTGCACATACTTTTGTCCCAGTATTTTAATAGAAAATGATTGGACACAAAATAAAGTCACAGCATATTTGTGACCCATGATATTATCTTGTTGTCTGATAAAAAGTATTATAGTTTTTGAGTTCATATCAGCCATCTAATAATAGAAACAGATTAGTTTTTTTTTGCTGTTGTTTTCTGGAAATTGTATTAAACTGGTGAGATGTTCATAGAAATCCTGCTAATCCATGTTGTCAAATTCTGCAACAATTCCACACTTCATGCATAAGTTAGCTTACTTCCTACATTATTCCAACAACACTTCTTACTACCATACATCTTCTAGAGCCCACAATTACATGAGCCACCTGATTTCCACATCTATTTAGCAGCCATTCTCTTCCTCTTACCCCCTCTCTTAGACACTGTATCCTTCATAATTTGCATGAACTGAGCACTACAGGATTCTCCCCAGTCTCTCGAAACATTCTTGTAATTATGCTCTATCACACTTCCAGGACAATCAATGCTTGATTGGAGTGAAAGACAGATTGGATGTCTTTGGCTTAGGGATGGCCATTAAAGGCAGTGAATTACACTGCACGGGGCTAAATGATGCCCGAAGAGCTCTGCATTTCCCCTTGATGACTTTAATCACTCTGCACAAGATTGATATGTGTTTATTTTTGCTGACAAAACATTGACGACCACAGCTTAAGAAATTCCAAGAACGTACCCAAGCTAGTTTGACATATTGAGGGTAGATGGGGATTAAGAGTTAAGAATGAATTAGGAAAAGGATTTGTGTCTGGATATCTGCATGACAGAAATCATTTTCAGTTTAAACTTAAGTCGAGTTAGGAGTTATGTTTGTTTAGATAAGCAATCAAACATCAAGGGCTGGGACTCTAATGCTGGTGTTCATGTTTTCCTTTAGTTCCAGACCATGTCTTAGACCACCAACCATCACTAGCACTGGGTAGCATCAGCAGTTACATCACAGCTTTAAATAAATATCTACTGTATAATGTGATGGCATTTATCCGTAAGTTTTCTGTTAAGCTTTGAGGATTTAGATTAATGTAAGAATAGCGAGCACAGTTACCTATTAACATTAAACTGTGCAACGAAAGGTTTATCTTATTCTACATTTTTCATCTAATGTCATGTACTTTGACATGTCTATTTTCATGTTCAACAATGGCCATATTTACTACAGTCCATTAATCCTATCCATACCATTATACGATTTTTCTGTTTTTAATGTATTTGGGAATTTTAATCTCCTAAACTGCTATGTATGTCATGAGATAGGACTGTCTTAACTACAGAGAATGCAAGCTACAGTCTAACCTCCAAACTCCTCCTATTGGAACTCCTGCTGTAACCTTTAGGTGTTTTTATGTCCTAACCTGTTATCAGAGCCACTAACTCGCTATAGCGAATGATAATCAAGAAAATAAAAGTAGATCACATTCTGAATGGCGTACTGTCTCATTTTCATTTTATTCAAGTTAATTATGAGCTAATAATTGTTTATTTTATAGCATAGCATTAGATGGAATAGATGGAATTCTGAACATACAGGAACCAGGTAGTAATTTCCCCATAGGAAATAATGGATATTGGGCTCCTTCTATCCATATATTTGTTATCAGAACCACTATCTGGAATGAGATAATTGAATTGCCGGCACTTGTTCTAAAGCCTGCTTAATGCAGTAGGCAGTATATGATCCGTATAAAATAAGTACACCAGAGATACCCAGTTGACACATTTCAGCCAAATTCTGCAGAATGGTACCAAAACATCCAGCTCAAACATTATATCAAACAACACAACATGGGTATTTACTTGGGTATGGGTAATTAAACTCTATACAGGGCAACATTGTGGATTGGTGGGTAGCACTGTCACTTCACAGCAAGAAGGGCCTGGGTTCGATCCCAGGTGGAGCAGTCTGGGTACTCCCAGTGTGCTCATGGGTTTACTCCGGGCACAGACCAAAGATGTGCTTTAGGTTAATTGTTTATGCTGAAGACGCCTTAGTGTGTGAGTGCGTATATGAATGTGTGAGTGTATGTGCCCTACGATGGATTGGCACCCTGTCTAGGGTTGTTCCTGCCTTGCGCCCTATGTTGGTAGGCATTGGCTCTCCCGCAACACTGTAAAGGATTAAGCGAAAAAGAAAGTGAACTGGTCTTCCCGCAACTCTGTCAAGGACAAGAAAACAAATGAACAAATACAGTATATATAAACACTATATACTGAACACTGTACTGCATATTGCTACCAGGAACAGTAGGGGTGGTGCAGTGGTTACTGCAGTTGCCTCATAGCTCCAGCATCCCCGGCTCAATCCAGACCTTAGACTCCACCTGTGTAGAGTTTGCATGTCCTCTGTGTGGGTTTATGCCAGGTGCTCCAGTTTCCCACAGTCCAAACCCATGATTAGGTTAATTGATTATGCTAAATTGGCACGATCTGAGTATGTAAGACTAGTTTGGAAGTAACCTTGGGTCTGACTTAAAAAGCCATTGATGCTGAACTCATTAAATAAACAAATACCCAAAATAAGCAAACTAAATAGTAGTATATAGTATAGTGAATAGTGAATAGTATTAAGTATATACGAGGACAGAAACAGTAAGGCATTTTGCATTAATATCACTTTACTCAGAACACATGTACACCTAAGCTTTCATGCAATTATTTAATCATTATTTAGTCTTGTGGCAGCAGTGCAACAGCATAAATCATGCAGATACAGGCCAGCAACTTCAGGTAATTTTCAACCATCAGAATGGGAGAAAAAATGTGATATATCAGTGATTTTGATCATGGCATGTTTGCTTTTGACAGGTGCGCTGATTTAAATACTTCTATAACTGTTGGTCTCATGAGTTTCTCACTCTAGAGTTTCCACAGTTTGGTGCAAAATACAGAAAAAACATCCAGTAAGATGAGAGAGGTCAACACACAATGGGTAGGCTGGTTTAGTCTGACAGAAAGGCTATGGTAACTCAAATAGCCACTCTGTACAAGTGTGGTGAGATTAAAAAATTTCAGAATGTACATCTAACCTTGATATGGATGAGCTAAAATAGCAGAAGACTGCATCAGCTTCCAATTCTATCAGCCAAGGGCAGAAAGCTGAGGCTGCAGTGGGCACAGGCTCACCAAAACTGGACAGCTGAAGACTTGAAAAACGTAGGGTCTGAATTGGAGCCAACACTATTAACCCATGGACCCAACCTACTTGGTTTCAGCAGTCTAGGCAGGTGGAAGGGATGTAATGGTGTGGGCAGTATTTTCTTGGCACACTTTGGGCCCATAAATACCCGTCAGCCTTCACTAGAGAGAAAGATACCACATTCTGAATATTGTTACTGACCATGTGCATCCCTTCATGGCCATAACTTGCCCATCGTCTAATGGTTTCTTTCAGCATGACAATGAACATGTTACTGTCAGCTCAGCTTCGTTGGATATTTACTTGTTGTTTCTCTTTTAAGTGACTTTTTAGCTTTATATCTTTTAAGAATTTCAGAATTTTTCATGGTGAGTTATTGAATACAGTGCTGCCTCAGTTCTCGTCATTACATTGTCCCAGAAGGTTTGTCGAGAACCGGAAATGATGAGTACAGAGGAATTTGTAAAATGTAAATTGAATTAATCCATTCTAGACCCTCAGAAAATCCACACTGTTCATTCACTCATTTTCTTATCTGTTTGATCCTGAACAGGGTTGCAGAAGAACCGGTGCATATCCGGCGGCATAGGGCGTCAGGCAGGAACAACCCTAGACAGAGATCAATTCATATCTTAGGGGACACACACTCACTCACACACTAGGGGCACTTTAGAGACACCAGTTAACCAAATATACATGTCTTTGGAAGGAAACTGAAAGGAAACCGGAGTACTCGGAGTCCAGACAGAAAGGACCCAGACCACTCCACGTGGGGATTGAACCCAGGAATTTCTTTCTTTGAGGCGACAGTGCTCCCCACCGAGTGACCGTGGGACCCACCGACAAATCCAGGAGTTTAATGAGTGTTTGGTAGAGCGGTCCATATTGTATCTTACCAGAGATATTTAAAGGATACTATGATAATTAATGCTAAGTAAGTTAATGTTTACATTAACAAATGTGTACATTTGGCCTACATAATTAATACAAAGCATATTTTATAATAAAGTGTTTTATTATAAAGTAAAATCTCATGTAGTGTAGTAAGTAATGGACTGAAAGTGAAAAGCTAACTGCAGCCTGTGTTCTAGAGCTTTTAATTCTTGCTTCTCTTTTGGTTGGCTCTTATAAAGTAACTTTTTTGTAACCCATGGAGACTTATTTGCACTAAGAATACAGTACTGTAGATGTACAAATAACAGGAATAATATTGAGGGCTGTTGTGAACCTGAATCACTGTGTACTGAATAGTGACTCGTGAATCATGAATAGAATTTCGTCTGAAACGAGTCTTGAGGCTCAACTCTTACAAGTTTAAGCAAGTCCGCTGAGTACAGAGCAAGCGACGAGAACCAAGACAAATTTGTCTAGTCAAAAAGCGTCAAGAACCAAATTCGACGAGTTCCGAGGTGGTCGAAAACCGAGGTACCACTTTATTTCTTTCTTGATTATTGCTGTATAATGTTTGGTTCTTGTATTGTTTTACATGGGGCATTCCAAAAATATATGCTTTTTCAGTTTGTGTAGTGTTATATGTTTTATTTTGGTGTTTCTTCCCCTTTATTTATTTACATGGAAGTCTTGTATGTCTGGTCCTTATGTGCTTTGGTTTCACCTGCCATCTTCTTGGTTCATGGTATTTTGTATTGTTTGTTCTTTTGTTTTGTTTTATTGCAAAACATGTTTATTTTGTTCAATCCATTCTGTAGGTCATCTGATTCTAATATAGACATTTATGGTCTTTTTAACAACTGTTGTGGGAATGAGATCCTAACTTTCTCATTTCCGTCTAGTCCACAATGTCCAGGTACCCAGCAGAATTAATGCACCATGTCACAAAGCAAAAATGGTCTCAAACTGGTTTCATGAACATGATAATGAGATCAGTGTTCTGCGGTGGCCTTCCCACTCACCGGATATGAATCCAATAGAACACATTTGAGATGTGCTGTGGGATTTGAAAAATATGCAGGAACTGTGTGATGCAATCATGTCAAGAAGGATCAAAATTTCAAAGGAATGTTTCTAACATCTCGTGGAATTCATGCCATGAAGGATTGAGGCTGATTTAGGACCAAAGGGAGAACCTACCCAGTATTAGTAGAGTTTTCATAATAAAGTCCTCAGTCAGTGTACGTATGCCTGACCTTACAGAAGGTTAAGCACATTTTGTAAACATGTTCTGTATGGGTAACAATCTCACAGAAAGCAAAGACCTAACTGAGCAGATAAACATGTGTATATGCTTTGTGATTTAGGTATGAAAGCACAACCTGCAGTTCAATGGACTGATGCCCTGACTTGTACAGCAACCAGCGGGAAACCATGGCGGTAAAATTATGTGCATGAATAATGTCCATTAATTATTACACATTATATTCATAAAATGTAATTTAATGATGAACATCTATGTTAGAGGGGGCTGTGTGCTGCTTCCACAGATTGATAAAAAATATGTATATAAGTGTTGAATGGACATAATCATAATTAACCGGTTAGTCATTCAAACTCCCCAGAAAATAACTTGTGCTCATTTCTAGTGTTTATAAAGTCCATCTGAAAAGAACTTCTATCTAACAAATAAAATGAGGTTCAGCTATGGATTCACGAGATATAAGTGGAAGTCTTGCATATGACCAATTTACAATTACTAAAGTGTTTAGCAGCCTGTGCTCATGGAATATGACAACAAAGAAAAGCATTACGGATAATGCAATATACTATACATAATTATCAAGCAATGGCTCAGGCCAGCATGACAAATGGCATGCACCAAGTAAATGCTCACAGTCAGTATCACACAGATTTGATTTAACTCAGAAAGGGTAAATACACCCACAAATCTAGGCAGAAAAACTTTTACTGGTAGAAGTGGGTTTAATGGTCATATTTCATATTACAAAATAACCAGTCTAGGGTGAAATGAGGGTCACTGAAAACGTTGTGGTGTTCTCTGTGGACATTCAATGTCTTAGAGGCCTGGGGTTATTTTGGCCATATTGATAAGATTTGTATACATACGTTTTGTTATGTTGAGGCCATGTGCTAAAATAAAAACCAAAAAAACAAAGTTTTCCACAAATCAATCTGCACTCAATACCTCATAATGAGAATTTAATGAGAAGCTTTTGCAAATTTATTAACAAGGAAACTAAACTTTTGCATGGGCATAAGTATTCAGACCATTGAATTTTAGCTCTGTGGGTCCTGCCATGTCTCCATGACTGGAGTCCACCTGTTGTAAATTCAGTTGAATGGACATGATTTGGTAAGACACACTGCACTGAAAGTTCCCAAAAGCACTGTGGCCTTCATACTTCTTAAATGGAAGAAGTTTGGAAGAACCAAGACTCTTTCTAGGGCTGGCTGCCTCACCGAACTGAGTAATCGAGGGAGGAGGGCCTTGGTAAAAGAGTTGACCAAGAATCAAGTGGTAACTATGGCTGAGCTCCAAACATCAGTAAAAGACAAAGAAAAGCACCTAAAAGGACTGTGATAAAACGATTCACTGGTCTGATGAAAGCAAGAACTTTTTGGGCTCAAGTCTAAGCGTCATATCTGGAGGAAACAAGGCACTGCTCATCACCTGCCCAGTACCATCCCTACAGTGTAGCATTGTTGTGGCAGCATCATGCTGTGTTTTTTTTCAGTGGCTGGGACAGGGAGACTGATCAGGGTTGATGGAAAGCTGAATGGAGCAAAGTACAGAGATATTGTTAATGAAAACCTGATCCAGGATGCTTGGGGCCTCAGACTGGGCCGAAGGTTCAGCTTCCAACAAGACAATGACCTTAAGAACAAAGCCAAGACAATACAGGAGTGGCTCTGTGAATGTCGTTGAGTGGCCCAGCCACAACACTGACTTGAACCCATTCGAACATCTTTGGCGAGACCTGAAAATGGCTGTCCCTCAATGGTCCCCATCCAACCTGACAGAGCTTGAGAGGATCTGAAGAGAGGAATGGCAGAAAATCCATAAATCCAGGTGTGCAAACCTTGTGGCATCAAACCCAAGAAAACTAGAGGCTGTAATCGCTGTCAAAGGTGCTTCAACTTAGTACTGAATACGTATGTCAATGCAATACTTCAGGTTTTCCTTTTCAATAAATTTCAGTATATTATTATTTTAACACAAGACCGCAATGTAAAATGAGGAAAAGGAGAAATAATTTTATTTTATATACAGTATAAACTTGTAAACTTGCCCCCCGCAGGATGCATTTTACCTCGAAAAGCTGCCAACCTTGCTTCTTGCCCTCGCCAAGCTTAAGATGTGACAAATGTATTGCCAGCAATGACATTCTACCCCACTTTAATCCTACTTTAAACATGCAATGCCGGATGATGTACAGCCCCTGTTTTTTTTATCAGAGACCTTATATCAGTAGAAGACTGGTCACACTTGTTAAAAAATGAATGGGACTGTAGTACAGAAGCCCTGCCTCGTCATTACAAAGAACCAATCGGCATATAAGTAGATGTGTTGTAGAGGGGGGCTGCAAGTCTTGGCCCCTTTGTAGTGGCGGGATTCACATGCACAGTTGCAAGAATAACCTTAAAAATCATATTTTTCTGTGTTATTTGAACCCAACAATGCAAGTTATATCATTTTTGTCAGATTATCCCAATGATTCTAAATATACATTTTAAACGTTAATTTCTCTTTCAGTTTTGGATATATAGGTCTCTCCCTATTCAAAGAGATAGGAGTCTGGTCTTGTACGGCTGGAAATAACTTCCCAGTGGTGTTACCAAGATGGCGGTGGAGTGAACAGACTTATCTTGTAATGACTTTGCTGTTATTCATCACACAGTTGACTTTGTGCGCTTCACGTCACAGAAACAATCATCAATCACAGACTATTTTGCGTAAATGAATAGAAACTGTACATTTTTATGTACATTGAACTTTGGTTATTTTTTTGTAATCTCTTTAACTCTGCAAACTCGCCTCTCGCCAAAAATGGCCATGAAACAGACATGGGCGAGATGAGTTTAGACTGTATTTGCATGTATATATGGCCATGTTCATAAATAAAGTGTGCTAGTCTAGGTCTGGGTGCAGCTGCATTTCCTACAGCCACTATCCTTGTAATCCCTTTAGTATGACAGTTTCTGTGTGGTTGTAAAATATAGATTACATTGGTTTGTAATTCTAGTGATCATTCGCTATGCAGGATTGCAAAATAAATGTAACATAATCTGTGATTTATGAGTGTCAGTTCATGATATCAACACAGCAAGGTCAGTGTATGCAAACCTCTTATACATTGCAACTCAAGCTTCAGTCTCTCATTGTGAAACCTTCCATTGTCATCACCAGCAAAAATCTTGGGAGGGCTCATTTGACAGAGCTATCATAATCCTAAAATTATATATATCATGCCACTGAGATTATTCACTTTTATTTGTCTGTGTGCATGAATCTTATCTATACAGGTCCAGGCACCGTGAAGGTGACAGGAGGCGCGGAAGCAGAAATCCCCTCAAGGACGATTATTACGCTAATACTATTACCTTGTGATTCCTATTAAACTCGCACCAGCCACCAGCCTGTCCTTGAACCCTGAGCTGGAATTTACAAATGGTGACAGTGCCTATTGTCACTCCTTACCCTCTCTCACCTGCCACAGAATCAAACACATCTGGGCCACAACAAGAAGTAATCAGGGAAAAATCAATGCTTTTCAAGTCTTTTCACCCACTTTTTTATCTTTTCCCTGCTAAGGCTGGTTTTCCCTTGTCCATGTGTAGCTGTCTGAAAGTCAAAATCACTGTTTGCTGTTTGAAATTCTCTCATTATTTACAGGCACTTGGTCAATAAATGTACTTTTCACTCAGTGAAATGTTATCATTGACTGCAGCTTGCATTTCTTGCGTGCCTTTTCCCCTAGTCACCGTTATTGCTGTCTATTGTCACTATGAGCTAGAGTGTTTGAGCTGATTTACTCTCAATGCTGCTGGACATAGACTTAATGGTGGCACTTCGGAAAAGTGTAGACATCACTATAAAATGTGTATAGTGATACACATAACTATAGAATAATACATACAGTATGTTTTGTACCATGCCTTTTTTTTCCAACACAAATCACAGTAGACAAGTACAATGTACATATTAATTTATTCCTGACTGGTTGTTTTTTTGTTTGTTTATTTAGTTTATTTATTTAGTGTTGCTTCACCATCGATTGCTATTCACAACAGGAGCAAGGTTACATCGATACTATTCAGACACATTCACACTAGGGAAATTTAGAGCAACCAGTTAACCTAACATGAGAACATGGGAGGAAACCGGATTAATCAGAGTAAACGCCTACACAAGGAGGACATTAATTGGGATTTCTGGGGTGACTAGGTTGCTCCCTGGTGCCGTTGTATCAATAACTCTTTAAGTATACAGCAGTATCTCGGTTCTTAACCACCTTAGAACTCATCATATTAGTTTCTCGATGCATTTTGGCCAGAAACAATTGTCTTGGTTCTCGTAGTTTGTTCGGTAGTCAGCGCGCTTGCTTAAACTTGTATGATTCAAGACGCACGACTCGTTTCAGCTGAAACTCGATTCCTGATTCACGATTCAGTACAGAGTGATTCAGTGGTTCAGATTCACAATATCCGTTGGGAGTGAAGATCTCCGCTACTTCCATGTTGTTTTTCTTTGTTTTTAGATCTAGAGTACAGAATTCATCAGAGTTGCTTTCACTCTTCAAAAAATTAGCTCGTACTCGTCATTTTCGGTTCTCTCGGTTTCTGGAACGAATTAACCATGAGAACGCAGGTACCACTGTATTCTTAACTGCACATTCAGCATGGTTCTTAACAGCAATGAAAGTCCAGATTGTAAATTACCTTATAAATGTATTAATATTGCATTTTTATTGATTAGTTTCCACAGATGTGCAGTCCACTGTTTAGCATTACAACCTAGTGTAACTAATGAGGTTGTTCACATACAGCAATTAGCATTTATTTTACACAGTCCAGCTAATTAAAAAACATTGCACAAACATTGTCCTTATGTCAGTTTATTCTTACCTGTGTTCTGTCTGCATGGTTGCAAGCATAACAATAATGGTTTGAATATACCTATCAACTATTAAATTAGTTCTGCACGCATTAACATGCCACCATTTTTTACATTTATAGAGATTGGTGGCTGATAAAATCAAGTTAATTAGGTGTTTTGCAGGATGTCTGGAACCTGTTCCATCCTGCACAGGATGCTTGCTTTCTTTGAGATAAAAAGGTGATATTCACAAGTGCAACGACATGAAAAAAAACCTCATTTACATATTGTTTTCTCCACCTTCTTTGAATGTGTAGTAATTTATGCAATTATTCTTTGTAAATCACCCACCACACACCCGCTAACACATGCAATCTATTATGATGCACATGCAAAGTAGTACTGTACTTGTTTTGCCATAAGTGTTGATATATTGCTAATCGCTGGTGCAAATCCACCCGAAATTGATTTATTTTTTTTCTTTGTGTATCTACGTATAAAGATCTGTTAGGTGCCTTTTTACTCTCTAGTACTTAGGTTTTCCAAATATCATAATGTATCTAGAAATGTATTCACTTTACTTTATTTGCTATTTCTATTTTTTTTAGATTGGTTTTTTTTCTGTCTGCAAAAACAAAATCCTGCAAAATGTCTAATGAAAAGAATCTTAAGAGTAGTTTGCAGTTTTAATTAAAACAATTATTTTTACACAGGCTACCAGTCAGGGACACAGATAGAATCTAAAACTGGAATGCACATTGTGGTTTGTGTAATGTAATTTTAGCCAGTAGGGCTCTGTAAAATATATAGCATCATACAAGTTTATGCATTAGGCTAATACCAGCCCCTTATACCTTTAAATTTAACGCATGAAGTTTACAATCATAACATGACCTTCACTGTTTTTTTTTTAACAAGGATGAGTGTACCCAGCATTGGCAGGGGACCGGGAAGACCTCCTGCAAAACACATAACCAACACTACAGTGGTGCTTTTAGAGTTTTGTGAACCCTTGCCTACCGTTTCACTAAGTAAACTAAGCTAGCCTCATGGTGCTTCTATATGAGTAAGCTATAGTGGTCTTTGAAATTTTTTTTTGTTTTGCAAACCCTTTAAAAATTTTTCTACAGTTCTGCATAAATATGACCTAAAACATCATCAGATTTTTGCACAAGTCCTAAAAGTAGATAAAGAGAACCCAGTTAAACAAATGAGACAAAAATTATTATACTTTGGTCAGTTATTTTATTAAGGAAAAATGATCCAATATTACATATTAGTGAGTGGCAAAAATATGTGAATCCTCTTGGATGAGCAGTTAATTTGCAAGATGAAATTAGAGTCAGGTGTTTTCAATCAATGGGATAACAATCAGGTCCCACGTGGATGACATTGTCCATGTGATCTTTAGCAAGCTGCAGATGAGCAGCAATGTTCTTTTTGGAGAGCAGTGGCTTTCTCCTTGCAACCCTGCCATGCACACCATTGTTGTTTCAGTGTGTTCTTGATGGTCTCATGAACATTAACATTAGCCAACGTGAGCGAGGCCTTCAGTTGCTTAGAAGTTACCCGGGGGTCCTTTGTTGACCTCGTCAACTATTACATGCCTTGTTCTTGGAGTGATCTTTGTTGGTTGACTGCTCCTCGGGAGGGTAACAATGGTCTTGATTCCTCCATTTGTACACAAATCTGTCTGTTGGTTTTGGTGGAGTCCAAACTCTTCCTTTGTTCGTGCCATGATCACACTTCCACAAACATGTGCTGTGAAGAGCAGACTTTGATCGATCCCTGTTCTTTAAATAAAACAGGGTGCCCACTCACACCTGATTGTCATCCCCATTGAACACACCGTTGACTTTCTAATTTCCTTTTAAATGAACCTGCTAATCCTAGAGGTTCAATATTATTTTGCCACTCACTAATATGTAATATTAGATCATTTTCCTCAATAAATAAATCACCAAGTATACTACTTTTGTCTCATTTGTTTAACTGGGTTCTCATTATCTACTTTTAGGGCTTGTGTGAAAATCTGATGATGTTTTAGGTCATATTTATGAAAATTCTAAAGGTTTCACAAAACTTTTCAAACTCCTTTACTGTAGTCATCATTCTGTAATTTTATACTTGAGTGGTTAACTTCACCAATTCGCCCATTTTACCTGTATGCTACACACACAAAAAAAACCCTTTGCAAAATCATATATCCCTTTTCCCATTATCAACGCTTGCTTTTACAAAAGCAAATCAAGGCCTTAGTATGCAGACCCCTCAATGACACTGCTAATAGAACACCGCTGCCATTTGAATGTCCTTTCCTTTACACTACTAGACCTTGATTAATGTGGGGTTGTTTTGTCTACTTTGAACTCCTCTAACACAATCTGTCTGCATACCAAACCGGTATAATGGGACTACAAATGGGTGGGTTATATCTGAGCTCACTGACGTGTTCGGTCCCTGAAGGCAGTTAAATTTAAACCATTCTGCAGGTGTCGATCTGTGTAGCTCCTGAGCTTTCATTTTCGGAAAGCCCCTTTTCAAACACAGCGGAGTCAACGGCATGCCTCATACTGACACAGCAAATAAGCATAAGATGAATTTGGCCTCAACAGTCAACAGGACTTCAAACTCTGTCACCTTCAGGCATTGATCGACGGCTTCCCTTAAGAGAAACTACAAAAGCCACGCACAGTGATTTCTGCCAGTGGTGCTTCTTGTGTTGTCTTTCTAACTAATGCCCTTTACAGTTGCATCTGTGTGACACTGTGAAAAGACATATACTTCACTTGAACTTGTTGGCAGAAAGGCACAGGAGATATTTCAAAAGTCTGACAGCTCTTTGGAGAAAGGGCTCAGAAACAGCTCCGGGAATTGGCATCTATTTATGTGAGGCCGTGGTCTCCCTTTGGAATTCGGTTCCAGCGAATATCTCAGGCATGGCACACATACAATAGATCGCTTGACCTTAGAGCACATTGAAACACGTAATCTAGAGACACAGGGGCTGAGTGGATGAATCACAGCCTTTGCATAAATGTCAAACAGCTAGTTAATCCAGCGCATTGTTCGGCCGATCGCCACAAAAATTACACACCTCTAAATCTGGTTTGCGCTGGGGTTCTACTTTCCATCAGCTAAACAGCTGCAGTCTTGTAATCATATTTAACCTTCTCAAGCTGAGGGAAATATAACATTAACCAATAGTCTTTGTTGTATTGAAATAGGTAATACAAAACCTTCAGCAGGGTGGCTCAGCAAACCACAATTAAAGAAACTCAGAACTGATGAGGGCCAACAGTGGCACCATGGCCAGGATTTAAAGACACAACCTTCTGCTTATTAGTAGTAACCATTGTTTGTTTGGTGTTTGACTTCTAACGTGTTTTACACCAAGGTAACATTCATGACAGCACAGGTGATTTAATTTTTGTTTTAATTACGTCATGTTTTGCATCACAACTTTGTTCGTGTTCTGTCTTTCTCTTTGGTTTGACCTTTGCGTAATTTAGTGTTCCTAGTCTTCTTTTGGCCGACACGGTGGCTCAGTGGGTAGCACAGAAACCTCATAGCGAGAAGGTCCTGGGTTTGATCTCAAATGAAGAGGTCTGGGTCCTTTCTGTGTGGAGTCTGCATGTGCTCCATGAGTCTGTGTGGGTTTACTCCAGGTGCTCTGGTTTCCTCCCACAGTCCAAATACATGCTTTAGGTAAAGCACCCCTAGTGTATGATTGTGTGTGCCCTACAATGGATTGGCGCCCTGTCTAGAGTTGTTCCTGCCTTGTGCTGCATGCTGCCAGCTAGGCACCGGCTGTCCCGTGACCCTGACCAGGATAAAGCGGAAAAAAAGTGAATGAATGAAGTGAAAGAAATAGTCTTTTTCTTTTTATATTTGCACTGCTTTACCCATTGTACCAGCACATCAATTGTCTGTATGAGTCTTCGTTCTTCCCTTGTCTATGTGTGTCTTTCTGAGCACCCCATTTCCTTCCAAAGTAATAGCCCTTCACTGAAATAGTTTGGCCTGTGTCAAGAGTGTACTTCCAGCCTGCGCACAGCTTTTTTCCATGATAGCTTCCAGACCCAGCATGACCCTGAGTAAGAAGACGACGGAATGAAATGTTGCTTGGAATATGTCATTTGTTGATATACAGTGGTGTGAAAAAGTGTTTGGCCCCTTTCTGATTTACTATTTTTTTGCATGTTTGTCATACTTAAGTGTTTCAGAAGATCAAACCAATTTAAATATTAGTCAAAGACAACAAGTAAACACAAAATTAAATTTTTATAATAATGTAATGTAAGAGAAAAAAATCCAAACCTACATGGCCCTGTGTGAAAAAGTGATTGCCCCCCTTGTTAAAACTTAAATATGGTGTCTCTAGCCACACCCAGGCCTGTTTATTGCCACACCTGTTCTCAATCAGGACATCACTTAAATAAGACCTGCCTGACCAAGTGAAGTACACCAGAAGATCCTTAAATGCTACACATCATGCCGAGATCCAAAGAAATTCAGGAACAATTGAAAAAGAAAGTAATTGAGATCTATCAGTCTGGAAAGAGATATAAAGCCATTTCTAAAGCTTTGGGACTCCAGCGAACCACAGTGAGAGCCATTATCCACAAATGGCAAAGACATGGAACAGTGGTAAACCTTCCAAGAGGTCTCCGACCGACAAAAATTACCCCAAGAGCGCAGCAACGAATCATCCAAGAGGCCACAAAAAACCCCACAACAACATCCAAAGAACGGCAGGCCTCACTTGCCTCAGTTAAGGTCAGTGTTTATGCCTCCACCGTAAGAAAGAGACTGGGCAAAAATGGCCTGCATGGCAGAGTTCCAAGACGAAAACCACTGCTGAGAAAAAAGAACATTAAATCTTGTCTCAATTTTTCCAGAACACATCTTGATGATCACCAAGACTTTTGGGAAAACATTCTGTGGACCGACAAGACAAAAGTTGAACTCTTTGGAAGGTGTGTGTCCCATTACATCTGGTGTAAAAGTAACACAGCATTTCGGAAAAAGAACATTATACCAACAGTAAAATATGGTGGTGGTAGTGTGATGGTCTGGGGCTGTTTTGCTGCTTCAGGACCTGGAAGACTTGCTGTGATAAATGGAACTATGAATTCTGCTGTCTACCAAAAAATCCTAAAGGAGAATGTCCGGCCATCTGTCCGTGACCTCAAGCTGAAACGATCTTGGGTTCTGCAGCAGGACAGTGATCCAAAACACACCAGCAAGTCCACGTCTGAATGGCTGAAGCAAAACAAAATTAAGACTTTGGACTGGCCTAGTCAAAGTCCTGACCTGAATCCTATTGAGATGCTGTGGCATGACCTTAAAAAGGCCGTTCATGCTCGAAAAGTCAAGTCAAGTCAGATTTATTTATATAGCGCTTTTTACAATGGAGCATTGTCTCAAAGCAACTTTACAAGTTTAATAACTACGTCCAATCCCAAATTGAGCAAGCCTAGGGCGACAGTGGCAAGGAAAAACTCCCTGAGTTATAGGAAGCAACCTTAGGAGGACCAAGACTCAAAGAGGGACCCAACCTCCTTGGGCGGCGTAGATGATAAATCTAAGAGCGAAACTAAAGTCATGGTGTTGTGTGATGTGTCACGTCTTACAAATCACAAAACTGGCCACCTGGTTTTGACAACCGAGTTACATAGCACATCGTCATGGATTCAAAGTTCGAATAAAATGTGAAGTATGCACATCGGCATTAAGGGCCCGGGGTATGGTGTGGCTGGAGCTGATGACGGAAGCAGCTTGAGTGGAGCTTACGCAGATGAACATCAATGTTTGGTGGCTGGAAAACTGCCGGAACACAGCTCGGAGAGAAAACAGAAAATGTAATTAGTTATTGATAAGAGCACAGTGTCTATTAACAATCACTGATGCCATGTCAATCACTGATGCCATGTGTAGCATGAGACCCCGGCAGCATTAGCTTATAAGCAGCATAGCTATGAAAGAGGAGAAACTGGTAGGAAAACCCTCCAATGTGGCTGAATTACAACAATTCTGCAAAGATGAGTGGCCAAAATTCCTCCACAACGCTGTAAAAGACTCATTGCAAGTTATCGCAAATGCTTGGTTGCAGTTGTTGCTGCTAAGGGTGGCCCAACCAGTTATTAGGTTTGGGGGGCAGTCACTTTTTCACACAGGTTTGGATTTTTTTCTCCCTTAATAATAAACACCTTCAATTAAAAACTGCATTTTCTGTTTACGTGTTGTCTTTGACTAATATTTACATTGGTTTGATGTTCCCAAACACATAAGCGTGACAAACATGCAAAAAAATATGAAATCAGGAAGGAGGCAACCTCTTTTTCACACCAATGTAGGTACTCTATTGTATTATGACCACACAAAGCTGAATGTTATGACAAGTCTGCCAACTATAACATTAAAACAGCCTTCTTGCTTCTAAAATAAATATCCATTTTATCAGCTCCGTTGGCCATATTGGTGTACTTTGTCCACCTGTTGCTTTGCATTTTTCATTAGCCCCTTTTCACCTAATTCTTCAGTGTTCAGGACCCCCACAGGACCAACATGCAGCAGCTATTGTTTGGGTGGTGGATCATTCTCAACACTGCAGTGACACTGAAATAGTGGTGGCATGCTAGTGTGTGTTGTGCTGGTAAGAGTCGACCAGCCACAGCAGTGGGGCTGGACTTTTTAAACACTGTGCCCACTTACTGTCCACATTAGACACACCCACTTTGTTTGTTGACCTTGTAGATGTAAAGCCAGATACAGTAGCTCATCTGTTGCAGCACAGATTGCATAAGTCTGATGGCTGGACATTTTTGTTTGGTAGACTATTGTCAGTCTAGCAGTGACACTGAGGTGTTTAATATTCTGGCAGCACTACTGTTTCTGATCCACTCCAACCACAGCAACAGATGTCTGTAATTGTGTAATGACAAAGTGATCCTATTTTGTAAGTGGAGCAGATAAAATGGACAGTGAGAAACATGGAGGTGGTTTTAATGTTATAGCAGAGTGGTGTATATCTGGAGGGCAGATATAATGCAGATGAAGTTATGAGTCTCCCAGAAAGCACCCAAGCTGTCATTTATCCTTCTGTTTTGTTAACCAAAGCCTCAGGGTAATGTTGTCAAGCAAGCACTAGACCGAACAAGACAGTAACTGCTGTCTAATGTTTGTCTAACAGATATGCTTCAATAATAGCTAGGGCAGCTAACAACCTTCTTTGCTTCAGAGCTCTGAAGTTACTGAAGTTCATGGAAGTCAAATTTTGCGCTCAGCTCACAGCAAAGAATATTCAACCTATTCTATTTAAGAGTTCAGATAGTAGACATGATGAACATATTGACGATGACAGCAAATGAAGACCCCTGACTCCTGTGTTTGAAGGGTGAGAATACCCCTTAGCCACCTTCACTTAGCTATATTCCTCCTTTAGGAACAGCAGACTGGTATCTGAGTGTCAGCTCTTTTCCTCAATTTTCTCTGGTGGCCTCATTAGCTGTATCTCAACTTGCCCTGCGTTTCTGTGGCTCCAGATCCATTTCTTGGCAGATGCCGACAGTTTGGAGCATTGTTCTGAGCCCAAAGAGATCAAAATCTGTCTTTACCCTCTGGCACATTTACAAAGCACCAAAAAAATGTACTCGTCGTCAGGTTAAAATACATCACATTAAGCCTTATCAGCAGAAGCAATTAATATCCATGTTTTCCACACTACTACTACAGTGTCTACCTGTTCATGGTATAAGAAGTTGGTGATCATAGAGGAAAGTGCTTGCTTGGGAAAACCACTTCAGAATGCAACATAGTCTGTAACAAAGCTTTAATAATTCATTCCATCCTCACCCTCAAAACTTACAGACTTTAATTAAGCCTTAGCCATATTGCCTTCATGACAGAAACTAATGCTGGTATTGATCTGAATAGAATTTGGTCACGAATAGTGTAAGTGAAAGCAATTTTTTTTACATCACTTCACAATATTTACTAATGTCTCCCCATAATGAGACTTGCACACACTCTAATGAGTGGTAGTCCCTGAAAACCAATACAGTATTCAGCTAGAATCATCAGCTTAAGAAAACAAAGGAAAGTCTCCACTTTGAAGGTCATCTGTGTCTACAGACTTAAAAAGCTCTGAAATCTTTAATGTGAAACGCTAATTGCAGTCTCTCCACTAGCAAATTAGACAGAATAACATTCTCTCCTGGCAAGGACAGCACAAAACTGGATAATTTTGCTTCAAGAAAAGTGAGCAAATTTTAGCTAATTATTGTGTTCATGCTATATGATGACAGAAAGAGAAAAATGAAACATGTAAGGAAAAGGTAAGATCTGGTCGTGAAGGGGCAGAATTCCATTTGGTAATTTTATTGTATAAATATAGATATTTCCTGATTTAGTAGGCATAGTGTCCGGTGGCCCGGTTGTAACTGCCAGCTGCTGGAAACAGCAGTGTCCAGGTGCCTGGGTTTGTATTCCAGGTTGTGCTCACGCTAAAAAAAACGTGCCACCTCCCTCAACAGGTGCCAGCCACCCAAGGTCTTGATAAAAAGGAGAACTGGGGAAGGGCTAGTTACCCCTTCACTGTGAAAAAAAGGGTTATGGTTAGGGATTTTAAAAAATTCTGGCAAGCTTTACCACAACTTCAAGAGTGGTTATCAGAAACAACTTTAACGTAATTTAAGACTAACTTAGCTACTATAAAATCACTTAGCCAGAACAAAGTGGTGCCATAGTATTGTCATTTATGTAATGCTTACTATTGATGTTAGTACAGTGATACCTTGGTTCTCAACCACCTCGGAACTTGTCAAATTCAGTTCTCAATGCATTTTGACTAGAAAAATTTGTCTCGGTTCTGGCCGTTTGCACGTTACTCAGCGCACTTGCTTAAACTTGTATGAGTCAAGCAACGCAACTCATTGTAGCCGAAACTATTGATTCACGATTCAGTACTGTAACGGTTCAGCATATTAAAACCCGGATGAACCGTGAAAACAAAAGCATAATAAGTTTAAGAACCCAAATGCAGTTAGCTCCAGATAGAAATAGTGAACCAAAATATAAATTAATAAAAGAAACTAAATAGACAATAAAAACTACGTAAATAAAACAAGAAAGAAAACAGCTTCAGTGGCTGAGGATCAAACCCTGGGCGGAACCCTGAAAACCCTACCACCAGCTCCCCGTGGGGCATTTTGTTGCCCTCGGGTGAGATGAAGATCTACCCTCAGGCCCGGCCGGACGAACTGCTCGATATGTACAATCCCTTTGAGCGGATTCCCGTGCCTGAGTGGGTATAGTACAGCCATCTAGTAGTGCCGTATAGTCTTGTACTTGAGCATGCCACACTTCTAAGCTCCATACTTGAGCACGTTAGCTCTGTACCTGAGAACGTTAGCTCTGCACCTGAGCTGCTAGTGCTGCCTGGCTCTGTACCTGAGCACGCTGCGCATCTTAGCTCGGTTCCTGAGCATGTTAGCTCCGTACCTGAGCCATTAGTGCCACCTAGCTCCATACCTGAGCATGCCGTGCCTCTTTGCTCCGTACCTGAGTGGTTAGCGCCACCTGGCTCTATACCTGAGCACGTTAGCTCCATACCTGAGTCATTAGTGCCGACTAGCTCCGTACCTGAGCTATTAACGCCACCTAGCTCCGTACCTGAACATGCCGCGCCTTTTAGCTCCGTACCTGAGCACTTAGCAATGCCTAGCTCCGTACCCGAGTATGTTAGCTCTGTACCACGGTTGTTACCGCCGTCCCCTGCGTCATGGCTGTTATCCCTAACCCTTGCGTCACGATTGTTACCGCTGACCCCTGCGCCACAGTCATTACCGCCAACCTCTGCGTCATGGTCATTACCACCGACCCCTGCGTCATGGTTGTTACCGCCAACCTCTGCACCACAGTCATTTGCGCCGACCCCCCTGCCTAGGTTGTTTGCGCCTGCCCCTGTGCCACGGTCACTTTCATTTACCTCGGTGTCAAGGTCCATGCCGTCTGTTCGCCCAGCCAGGCGACTCGCGTTGACCTTTTTCATTGGCCTTGTCGGGTCTAGCCCCGTGTCTGAGCCGCCAGCGCCAAGAGGACTCGGCCGCATGTGCCGAGCTCTGTGTCTGAGTCGTCTGTGCCCAGCTCTGTGTCTGAGCTGCTCATGGCTAGTCCTGAGCTCAAGTAAATTAATGAGTCCTCTTTTGGACTTGTCGTTCCATACCTTCCCATTTAGCTACTATTTGAAGGTGTGTCCTTCCTACTGGCACCTCCCCGGATGCCATACGCTCAACCCTGAGCATGTTAGATAGGCTAGGGGAGTTGTTGGTTGCGCTTAGGGGTGTTGGGACGCCACCCCTTGTGGAGGGGGGTTTCTATTAGGAGTCACACTGACCCTGGCTTGTGACGCTGGAGGTCAGCATTGACTCATATTGCGGAGTGTGCATGCTCGGCGCAATCGCACATGCGCCAGCCCTCCTTTGGTGCCATGTGACCATCGTTGGACTTCCTTGGCCCTCACACGAGTTCCGAGTGCTTGATATTGTTAGGTACAGAGGCTGCCCGGTAACCGTTAGGTCCTATTTTTTAAAAGTAAGGAAAGCTTATAACTAGCACTCACGGTTGCTGTTCTTCTTTGGTGGTTTTTGCTTGCTCGCTGCCACTATTTTTATTGTGTTTTTCTTTATTTTTACATCTACAGTACTGTTTTCTTAGTGTAAATAAGTCTCCGGGGGTCCTAAACAGGTTAGTTTATAAGAGCCAACCAAACGAAAAACAGGAATTGAATTAGCAGAACACAGGCTGCAGTTAGCTTAGTGCCCAGAGTTCATCAATAGAGTAAGTGTTTTTCTTTTACTTTTCACTTTCAATCTACTACTCACTATAATTATATGAGATTACACTTTGTGTTTCAGATTTTGGTCAACTCTAGGTTATGTATAAGCATTTAAAATAATAATTTACTTATCATTACTTATCATAGTATCCTTTCCATATATTCGCTATCATACAGTACAGACCACTCTACCAAACACTCGTTAAACTCCTCAGTTCATGACACACTTAACTTATGACGGATTTGTCAAAACAGTACCTGTACAATACAACTTCATTAAGGCAGTAATGCATTATATTCCATTCTGGGGGTCTGGAACGGAATTTACATTATTCCTTATGGGAAAAATTAGCTTGGTACTCATTGTTTTCGGTTCTTAACAATCCTTCTGGAATGACGAGAACCAAGGTATCATTGTATGCCTATTTTTATATTTTAAGATCAAGCGTTGTCTTAATATTTAACTTACGTAAAACAACCAATTTTGACCAAGTCTAAGAAAACTTGAAATAAATGACCAAATCGAGAGGAGCAATGGTCTGCCTAATAAGGACTGGCCATTTTATGACATGCTTGAGAGAAAACCTATACAGATCCCATACCCAGGCTGCAGGTGTAAAAAGTGCTGCATTTCTTTTATAGGGAATACTGAGTGGGCTTGATATATGAGCAGCTTTCATGTGCTAAATGCAGAATCCTTTCTCTGTGAGGCCAGGGTATGCTCTTAGGTTCCACCAAGAACAAATAAATGGATTTCAAATGCTCAGAAGGTTTACTTACAGCAGGTAAGGGTCTGAAAATCATTTTGAGTACTTTTTTCAATGAGACTCAGTCACCCTGCCTTTCTGTTCATTGTGCTTCTATTCATTTCTCAGCTGAGCTGGAGGCTGGTTATATAAAAGGTGAAGTAAGGTCCAGAGTCACCTACCTGCAGTCCACTGTGTCAGACCACCTCTCTTATTAATTAATTTAAGAGGACAGCATGAGCTCTTAATTTGACATTCCTGTCTGTGGAGGTGAAATGAAATGTTAGCTCTGATTTGAGTGACAGAAAATGATAAGGTGATTAATAACCTCACTCCATGGGATTAATGCATTTCCTGTGGCCAGCATTGGCTGAATGGGTGAATTTGCTGAGCTTTAGTTATAGGGACAGTCACGTAGTCTGTTTCTGCACAAACTTTTATCCCCAAAGGACAGGACAAATAAGTATAAATGAACTTTTTTGGTTCAAACTGATATTTATGTTTATGTAACTCTGTGTACTCTATCTACCACTGATAGGAAGAGGTTTGAACAGGCTATTGAGTTATAGATCGCAGCAAGAGTAAAGAGTAGTTTTCACACGACACTGAATCACTCTACCACAACTAACAAAGCCCATTATGTTCATATGAGGGTGTTGGAATCCAATAAGCAGCTGTGGCATAATCTCCATTCTCGGTAATTTGTATATTTATACAGGCCATTTGATACTTGGTAATTAATTCCCACATCTAACAGCTCCACAAATAAAGTCAATTGCTAAATAAAAGGAGAAAACAAGAGAGAGCGCAATAAATGAATGGATTCCCCACCCACTTCATTAAAAGTTTATTTGCCGACGCACGCGTTGTACTCCCTCTATGCATGTATTTCTCCTGAATCCCAAGTGTTATGTGTCTGTGCATTCCTGAAAATGAAAGGTTTTTTATTAGAAATTTCAAGCACCGAGGCCTGAACCAAAATGATTAAACAAACTTTGAACAAGCTGATTCATTTATAATTCCTCAAAACATATGGCTGGTCTCATCCTTCCTCATTGGAATCATGCAAATTAAACAAGAGTTAATTTTTTTTTTTTGTGTGGCTATTTTTAATATAAGACTCAAGTACAGTGATAAAAATTGTACTTTGCACTGCTCAGTTCCAATCAATGCTCAAATCTACTTTATGCTCAATTATTTTTTGCTAAATTATCTTTTTAATATGCTCTAGACTAGGGGTGTGAAAATCATTTGAGGGCTCACATTACTACATTTACAGTTTGGTGAGGGCCAAGCCATTAAACAATGGTTAAAAAAATACGGTCATAAATTAAAATGTATAATAACAATAAAACTTTGTCATAGAATTCAACATGCCTTTCCAATTCTACTAAATAATGTTCATATTACAAATGTAACAATGCTGTTATGAAAACTGCTTACTGTATTTGTTGCAACAGTGTCCTTCAAGAATATAGAGCAATGAAATTAAATATGCAATCATACTTAAAAATACAAAAAAAATACATAAAAAACAACATTCAACATTTCACCATATACCCATTTAAGCTGGCTCTTCAGTCTTGCCCACACTACAAAAAATTCCTCACTGTAACAAAGTTGTTTTTTTTTTAAACTGCAACATATATTGATAGCTACACAACTCTGATGTGCTTTACCTCAAATCATATTTTACTCTTTTAACAACAACACTTATTTGTGATTTACTACACAACACCTCTTGATATAAAATACAGAAAAATGGCCAAATTCATGCCCTCCACATGGACAAACCGTTTAACTGCAGTGACACCATCTTTCCTACCAATCTCAGGCCATTAAAAACTACAGTTAACAATTCAATAATTTGAATAAATTACAAGTCTTCTGCAAGCTAAATGCTCAGCTTTAAAATGGACTAAAGAGGCCACTTTAGACCAGTTCAGGCCATATATTTGTCACCAAGATAGATCTAGTGGTGACAAGCTGCTCTAGATCTAACACTTCTCAAAGTCTCAAAAGATTGTAGTCCTAAGCTGGCCCATGAATTCAGAAAGACAGTACTTCACCTTGAGAGGAATTCCTGCTAGGTTTATTCTCATGGCTTTTAAAAAGATTTTGAAATAGAAGTCACAAATACTGGCCTTACCTTTAATTCTAACTTCTGATTTCATTAGAATCTTTCATTAATGCATTAACGTTAATATACACAGATTATACTACTCACCAACCCAATGAAAATGGATCATATCATTTTTAAAACTAGATCAACTGGATTTTGTCCACCTGCTCTGCAGTTCTATACACATGCTGAAGGTCAATTCGGTTACTGTAGGCCATGTAATATCTTATGTATTCCAGACTGATTTAATTTAGGTTTTAACTACATACATCACCTTAGATGTCAACGCAGTTGTACTTAAACAACTAAGTAAAGTCAAATTTGCTTACTTACTTTGCTACCATAGGTGGCCTACAATAACTAGAACATACGTTGTTCACATATGAAACCCATATATCATAGCCTAGTACACAAAGAGTCCTTATTAAATTCCCTAGGCTCATTGTCACAGTAGTTGCAGATGTGAAATTGGATACAGCATTGACGCAGTACTAGTTTTGGGCTGTGTCTGGAATGCCAGCCATGTAGCTTCTGTAGATGTGTACTGTTTCATGGAATGTGTGGTTACTGTAAGGAAACAAGCAATATAAAACATGCAAGTATTTCCCTTTCCACAGCAATATTTCTAAAATATGGAACAATTATATACAAGTTCTGCCTAGCATTCACAAGTTCCACCAGCAAAACATTCATCCTGCTAATTCAGAAACTGTGTGGCATTTAGGTGTTTGTACCTTCTCTCACGCTGGGATAATAGCTGTAATTGAAAACGAGCATGACCTTTTTAAACTATTAGGCATCTTTCATACTGAATAAACAAAAATATTTTCGATTAACTCTATTTCAGTAAAGGTATGCATTCAACCTGGCACAGTTACAAGATGTGTTGAAGAGGACAAAGTCAGCCCTGATTTAAACATCAGAACTGGAGAATGTTGTCCATTTTGGATTAAATAAAATGACAATTCACTATTCACATAAGAATGACAAAAATTTACTGTTTAGTACTAGTTAATCACAATTAATACATACAGTGGTGCTTGAAAGTTTGTGAACCCTTTAGAATTTTCTATCTTTATGCATAAATATGACCTAAAACATCATCAGATTTTCTCACAAGTCCTGAAAGTAGATAAAGAGAACCCAGTTAAACAAATGAGACAAAAATATTATATTTGGTCATCTTACAACGGAGCCATCACAGCCCTTCCCCAGTCCTGTGTGAATGGCACACGTGGCCATTGTTGTTAATGGCGATGTCAATCTTGCATATTTAAAGAGATCACCGGTCCCACTGTTATGCAAATGGTGCTGGTACCAGTCATTATGCAGAGGTGCTGTATATAGATTGGGGAAGTTTTTTCCAACTGCTGAGACTGAAGAAGTCACTTAGATTGAGTGATGGAAACGTTTCTCCAACAAAATCTAAGTCCAGATGAACAGATTCAACTTCTGGGATTTGGTCATTTATGTATTGAGGAAAGTGAGGATCTGGGGACCTCAGAAAAATTAGTTTTGTTGATGCTCATCAGGCGGGAAAGGTTACAAAACCCATTTTTAAACCATTTTTAAAAGAGTTATATTACAACAATCCACAGTCAGACAGATTGTGTACAAATGGAGGAAACTCAAGACCATTGTTACCCTCCCCAGGAGTGGTCGACCAACAAAGATCACTCCAAGAGCAAGGTGTATAATAGTTGGCGCGAGGTCACAAAGGACCCCAGGGAAACTTTTTAAGCAAACTGAAAGCCTCTCTCACATTGGCTAATGTTACTGTTCGAGGCCACCAGAAGAACACTGAACAACAATGGTGTGCATGGCAGGGTTGCAAGGAGAAAGCCACTGCTCTCCAAAAAGAACATTGCTGCTTGTCTGCAGTTTTGCCTAAAGATTGTGTGGACAAGCCAGAAGGCAATTGGAAGAATGTTTTGTGGACAGATGAGACCAAAATAGAAACTTTTTGTTTTAAAAGAAAAAACGTTTTTGTTTTTAGAAAGGAAAACACTGCATTCCAGCATAAGAACCTTATCCCATCTGTGAAACATGATAGTGGTAGTATCTTGGGTTGGGTATGTTTTGCTGCATCTGGGCCAGGACGGCTTGCCATCATTGATGGAACAATGAATTCTGAATTATATCTGAGAATTCTAAAGGAAAATGTCAGGACAATCTGTCCATGAACTGAATCTCAAGAGAAGGTGGGTCATGCAGCAAAGACAAAAACCCTAAGCACACAAGCCGTTCTACCAAAGAATGGTTAAAGAAGAATAAAGTTAATGTTTTTGGAATGGCCAAGTCAACGTCCTGACTCACTAATATGTAATATTGGATCATTTTCCTCAATAAATAAATGACCAAGTCCAATAATATTTTGACTCATTTGTTAACAGGGTTCTCTTAATCTACTTAAAGTGTTTATGCATATGCAGAAATATAGACAATTCTAAAGGGTTCACAAACTTTCAAGCACCACTGTAAAACAAATGTCTCAACCTACCTGTTCTTCAAAAAGAGATGGACACTTAATTCATTTTATATTGTTCAAAAAAAGTTGCAAAAAAATGTTAAATGCTGGTTTTGTGAGGAATGTTTTCATAACACACAGTGCAGCTCCCCCTGCTGAGAATGGAGATTCCTAGTCACAAACCAGTCAGAGTGCTAACCCATGCTAGGTCAACAGTGTCTGCAATGGTCACCAGAGTGTCCAAATAGGACTTTGAGCAGTGGAAAAAGATTCATCTGGTCTGATGAATCCCATTTTTCTCTTTTCCATCACATGGATAGTCGGGTGGTATGTTTGCACTGTTCAGCGTTCACCTGGGAGAAGTGATGCAACCAGGACACAATATAGGAAGAAGGCATGATACAAGTGGATCAGACACAGCAGTGCTGCTAGAGTTACGCACTGTTCCTGCTCACTGTCCACTCTATTAAACACAAGTACATTGCTGATTCACCTCTTAGATGTAAAGTCAAAGACTAGCTCTTCTGTTGCTGCATGTTACTCAATGCACTTATATGTTACCACCATGTCAGTGCCACTGCAGTGCAGAGAATGGCCTATCGTCCAAATAATTTCTGCACTGTGGTGGTCCCATGGGGTCTTGACCATTGAAGACCAGGGGGAATGGGGGATACCAAATTATGAAGAGCAACAGATGGAGTACAGTCTGTAATTTTAGAACTATAAATTGCAACAGTATAGTAAGTAGAACTGAAAATGGGCAACAAGTGTATGAGTGTAGAACCAAGGAATCGGGTAATAATGAGTTTTACTGGATCATTTTCCTCAATAAATAAATGACAAGTATAATATTTTTGTCTCATTTGTTTATCTTGGTTCTCTTAATCTACTTTTAGGAGTTGTGTGAAAATCTGATGAGGTTTTAGCTCATATTTATGGAGAAATATAGAACATTTTAAAGGGTTCCCAAACTTTCAAGCACCACTGTAGATAGATAGATAGACTGATCAGCCATAACATTAAAACCATGTGTTTTGTAGGTCCCCATATGCCAAAGATTCAGACCCACCAATGTATGGACCTCGGAAGGTGTCCTGTAATATCTGGTACCAAGACAAGATTCTGTAAGTCATGTAATTTGCATGTTGGGGCCTCCATGGATTGGACTTGTTTGTCCAGCACATCCCACAATCCTCAAGTGGATTGAGATTTGGGGAATTAGTACATTTACAGAACCCTGTGATGTACTTGCAACCTGTCCATACTGTACCCTCTGTTTGCAGAACAGTGAATTCCGGCTTAAAACTCCATACCTTCCACCATGACCTTGCCCAGATTGATAGGGATAAAAGAGATTCTTTGCTTTTTTTTGTTATGTTTTTCCCTTTTCTTTAGTCCACAGTGTCATTAAGCTATATCCTATGTAGTGGTCATATACAGTATAGTGAATACAAAGCCATTTGTAAATAGTCACCAGTGGAAAAAGAAATGCAATAAAGTTAAAAAATCAGAGATGAAAGCAAACATAAGTAAGTAAGTCTTAAATAACATTTTATCCGGACCACATGAAAGCACCAGAAAATGAGTGGAAAACAAAGAAATAAACACTGAAAAAGTTATTGTACTTTGAATAGAAAAAGAAACTTTGTCAGACAATCAATACAGTACTAGTGCAGATGGCTGAGTCATACTGCCCGGCAGAAAAACAATTCGGAATAAACATGTTTTTTTAATGTTCTCCTTTCCTAGCTCCATCAATACAGTCTCGTGTGACACCCAGGCAAGAGGGGCAGCAAATTTTCCATGGGTGCTTAAGTTTACACGTAACTGGATATGATGCTTGTATGATAGTATGGATTTGCAATCACACCATACCACACCATGCTGTCAGATGGACATTTGGTAGCAGACAATGAGAGAAAGATGAAAAGCTGATTGGGATGATCCCGAGGATGGTGGCGATAAAGCATTCTTTAACATGGCTGTCTATATGGAGTATGAATGGAGACCTTCATTTCATAGCCACTCAGGTTATAACACCTCGTACAACAGACAGACTTCCTTCTCAACAGCCATCAAGCCAGCATTCACTTTCAACATTGCCTGCATCTGTAATAGACATAAAGCAGCACTCAGATAAGCCATTTTCACACTGTGTGCTTGTCAAGGACTATGCCATGCTGGATTTGAGTGGCAGGTAGGAGCTTGGGTTCACAAGCCCACCAAGTGCGGCTTACCACCTGCTTACAGGAGGACAGCACTCTTCTTGTTTAGCTTTTCTCGCTGGGAAACTGGATTGCTCTGCCAGAAGACTTAAAAGCTTCACTGGCAATCAGAGTGCTTAAGGCTGTCTCTCCTGACTGCTTACCAAGCTTCAGGTAGCAGGTGACATCTGGAGTCTGACAGTCCTTACTCGTCTTTAAGGGTGGTGATCTATATCAAATACACTACGCAGCCAAAACTTTGTGGACACCCAAAAAGTTCATGATTGTTAGTTGGCGTTTGTCCTCTGGCGTTATTGCTCTGATTCACAGTTGGCATTACAATTCATCTTAAAGGTGTCCAATGAAGATAATGACAGCTATGGTCAAGCCAGCTAAGTTTTCCCCCAAAGTTGACAAACCATTTCTTAAATGGACCCTGTTTTATGAAGGCAAGGTACAAAGTATTGCTCACTTTCTAAGGACGGGGAAACCTATGAAAGAGTCATAATTAGAGCCACTGAGGTGTTCAGTGCAGCCCATTCAAATGACATTGTTTGTCTATGTCTAAAGGCAAAACTAATTTATGAATATGAATTACCTCCTGTTCTGTTTTGCAGCACTAATGCACTGCATCTTAAATGAATGCAAATGTGTGCCATATTTATGCATAAAAAGAAATAAGAAACACAAATTAAGATTTCATTTTTTCATTCATTTGACATTTGTTGCCCACTCCTAATAATGTGAATAGATTTATGTTGCGTCTTCAAGCCCAATTTTGTGCCACTTTGTAGTCAACATATGCTTCTTTTTACTGCTATAAACATAATAATAACCATAACATTTACGAAAGGGGGACACTTGGGAACTGTGTATTGTGTGCAGTGCAAGTATAAGTGTGTACCAGTGTGCGTGACTTTCCCACTTATTCATCTATGTAATGTGTTTTATCAAAAATAAAATTCTGTCTTGACCATCCAATAGGTGAATCCATTCTTATCTACTTTGAAATCAAAGGAGATTTATAAAGATATAAAAAAGGACTTAATGTGTTTCAACCTACTCAGCAAGCTTTTATTTGCCTCAATGCCAGAGTAAACTGAATTATTAATTAGTCATTAATGCTGATGGCTGTAAGAATTATGTAATCAAAATCTTTCAAGAGAAAAGCAATAAATAGCAAGATTTGCCAATTTATAACGTATTTGAAATATTTGCATTATGGAGGTGATTGAATTTGGATTGTTTTGCAACTTGTTTTGTAACTGTTGATCAGTCCTGCACACTGACTTGAAGGAATTTTAGCCATTCCTCCGTACAGAACAGCTTCAGCTCTGGAATGTTGGTGGGTTTCCTCACATTAACTGTTCACTTCAGGTCCTTCCACAACATTTCCATTGGATTAAGGTCAGGACTTGATTTGGCCATTCCAAAACATTAACTCTATTCTTCTTTAACCATTCTTTGGTAGAACAGCTTGTGTGCTTAGGGTCGTTGTCTTGCTGCATGACCCACCTTCTCTTGAGATTCAGTTCATGGACAGATGTCCTGATCTTTTCCTTTAGAATTCTCTGATATAATTCAGAATTCATTGTTCCATCAATGATGGCAAGCCATCCTGCCCCAGATGCAGCAAAACAGGCCCAAACCATGATACTACCACCACCATGTTTCACAGATGGGATAAGGTTCTCATGCTGGAATGCAGTGTTTTCCTTTCTCCAAACATGACACATGACTCTTTTAAACCAAAAAGTTCTGTTTTGATCTCATCCGTTCACAAAACATTCTTCCAATAGCCTTCTGGCTTGTCCATGTGATGTTTAGCAAACTGCAGATGAGCAGCAATGTTCTTTTTGGAGAAAAGTGGCTTTCTCCTTGCAACCCTGCCATGCACACCATTGTTGTTCAGTGTTCTTCTGATGGTGGACTCATGAACATTAACATTAGCCAATGTGAGAGAGGCCTTCAGTTGCTTAGAAGTTACCCTGGGGTCCTTTGTGACTTTGCCAACTATTACACGCCTTGCTCTTGGAGTAATCTTTGTTGGTCGACCACTCCTAGGGAGGGTAACAATGGTCTTCAGTTTTCTCCATTTGTACACAATCTGTCCGACTGTGGATTGTTGGAGTCCAAAATTTTAGAGATGGATGTAATCTTTTCCAGCCTGATGAGCATCAACAACTTTTTCTGAGGTCCTCAGAAATCTCCTTTGTTCATGCCATGAAACACTTCCACAAACGTGCTGTGAAGAGCAGACTTTGATAGATCCCTGTTCTTGAAATAAAACATGGTGCCCACTCTTACCTGATTGTCATCCCATTGACTGAAAACACCTGACTCTAATTTCACCTTCAAATGAACTGCTAATCCTAAAGGTTCACATACTTTTGCCACTCACTAATATGTAATATTGGATTGTTTTCCTCAATAATTAAATGACCAAGTGTAATATTTTTGTCTCATTTGTTTAAGTGGGTTCTCTTTATTTACTTTTAGAACTTGTGTGATAATCTGATGATGTTATAGGTCATATTTATGCAGAAATGTAGAAAATTCTAAAGGGTTCAAAACTTTCAAGCACCACTGTAGTAGGAAAATGATTCCCAGTTAGTTTGTGTTTAATGTGAGACTAAATATTCTCTATAGGGTTGAAATCTGGACTCCAATCAGGCCAAAACCAGCCTGATGAGCCAGGTGGACTGTGGCAGTTTACCAACTACTTAGTAATATTCTTAATAAAAAAAATACAGAAGACATTTTGGAAGACATTGAACACCCAGCCATGTGTTGTTTGAGTTATATAACAAGCGTTTAAATCTTTTCATGATTTCCTCTTTGTGTACCTCAAGACTATGTAAGTGAATTTAACTGTTTCCAGCTTAACCACCCCCCCCCCCTAATATTTTGTCATTTTAGATTTGACCTTTTTGCCCCGAAATAAGATCATATATTCATTCAGACTTCCACATTACGACTATTTTACGTGTATACACCAACTTTGCTGTTTCTATGTACAAACACTATCATACTAATAGTCAAAATAGTAATTTGACTGTGGTAGCCTAGCGGATAAGGTACTGGACTATGGACCAGAAGGTCCAGGGTTCAAATCCCACCTCTGCCAAGCTGCTACAGTTGGTCCTTGAGCAAGGCCCTTAACCCACAATTGCTTGGATTGTATAACTGTAGTCGCTCTGGATAAGGGCATCTGCTAAATGCTGAAAATGTAAATGTAAGTGGTGGTCTTCTAACTTGACACCATTTGTGTGTTGTGTGCAGTTAGAGACAGTTTCCTAAAATCCCTACATGTTGGAAATTCAGCTTAAAACCTGGCACCTGGCAACCCTACTAATTGACTGACCATTATCAGATTATTTTAAAGCTCAAGCTCAAGGACAGCGCAATATTTTCAGTCAGTGTATAGCCATGATAGCATTTCAAAGACATCTAATAAAACCATATTGATTTAAACCCAACAACTTGATTATTCAGTACGTATATGAGCTTAATTTAATCTATTTCATTTTTTCACAACAAAGCATGTGTGGACAGGGGAAAAAAGGCTTATTTTGGGGATCAGAATAAAGAAAGATCAGTGAATACTGCAATTTTCAACCACTGAAAAATGTCAATAACCATTTATAGTAATGGGGTGTGAGAGCTGCTGCAAGTGACCTAGAATGAATAACCAAAAAACCTTTTTGGATACGAAATACACAGCATGAAAGTAAATAGGCTGAGTGTTAGCCTGCCTACAGTACTACAGTAACCTTAAAATAGGTACGCCTCCAACAGAGACAGTACTGTTTTAGTACACAATATGTAGCCTCAGCATAGTCTATGTGAAGAAAAGGAAATCAAATGATGGTTAATTAAAAAAAAAGATTTGATTGCTTACATAAGTTAGTATGTTTTTAAAAAAAAGGTAGTAATTATTACTACATAACAAGATACATGATTTTGGTTTGAACACAGCTAACACCACAAAGAATGGTGCAGGTTGTTTTTGCCAAGCTAAATCTCTGCTACAATGTTGTCTTCATATACAGTCATTGTAGCCAGACATTTTCTGTGCCAGATGTTGTGTAGTGACTAACCTGTACTGATGTATGACAAATAAATCAGTTAAACAAGTGGCAAATAAGATCTGACAGCTCTGACTTTTAAAGTGATGGCATTATGCATGACAGATTAGTATAAAATGATGGTATATATACACAGGTATGTGCCATTTAACATCCATCCAACCAAGCTCTGTACTAAATGTTTTCATATTTTGTTTTAATTAATATTATTGTTTAAAATAAAGCACTATGTGCAAAGTATCTAAACCACCGTGTCACTATATGGTTATGTCCAGTTAATGTCCATTGCGGGTCAATGTTCTGTTTCACAGAACGTAATGTGGACGTTAGGGCATACCTGTAATTACTTTATAATTCTTTTTTGCAGTACAGACATACCAGTCTACCCGCCAAACCTCGTTAGCCTTTAAGGACCGTTATCTAAAGACTTTAATTAAACAAAAAGCTAGTGGATAGATGCATTTAGCAGATGCCCTTATCCAGAGCGACTTACAAGTTATACAGTCTTACAATCCAAGCAATTGTGGGTTAAGGGTCTTACTCAAGGACCCAACAGTGGCAGCTTGGCAGAGGTGGGATTTGAACCCTGGACCTTCTGGTCCATAGTCCAGTACCTTATCCGCTAGGCTACCACAGTTGTAGATATACAGTGGTACACAGAGTAAACAGTGAGGCATGATCCATACAAATACAGCATTCTATGGAATCCTATCTAGCCAATGTGAAAAGTGTTTACATCATCATCAGTCTGGGACTTGATCAAACTATAGTAATTTCTTTTTGTGCCTAGCTTTTGTGAGAGCTTTAAACTTAAGTGACTTCATAGCAACAAATCAAAACAGTTTTCAAGGTGGCAAATTAAGCAGATGAACCCAAACTGACCTACTATTGAAAGCAGCAATAACACGACTGGGATTTTTAGACACCAAGCTCTTTAGCATTAGTGATGGCCTGGCTTGTGTTAAACTACACATCACTGTAGTATTTTTTCCTCCCTAACAGCCATCACCAACAAAGCTCTCAACTTCGGCGGGTCCTAGCACCCTCCCTAGAGTCTGCTCAGGCTCAAATCATTGATAGTGATTACCCACAGCTGTCATATTGATTTTTAAGATTTATTAGAGGTAGCCCCGCTAACAGAGGTCCCTGGCTACTCTGTCCGCCTGTAACCAGTCATTTGTTAAGCACCCGTTCCTTGACAGGTCTTTTCTAACCTTGCCAGACTTTTCCGTAGCAGCTTCAGGCTGCTCCTTTCAGCCTTTGACCTTCACATGAGTCTGACAATGTCTTGACATGAGGCATCTGGCAAGACAGTGATCAAAAGCATGGATGGCCATACCAGTTGTTTAAAATCTTCCTTCAGCTGGAAAACAGACACCTGCCCGTGAACAGGCAGGCTGAGACCAAAAGGGTTTTTTCTCACAGCAAAAGCTGTGTCCATAGCGGCTTGTCAATTATAATTGCAGAAATATCAGCCATAGTTCCCGTCCAACTCTCCTGCCAATACTTGGCGGATAAGGGAGGGAAGCAGCATCAGAGAGAGCTTCTACAAGGAGTGTCACGGCCATCAAGGGAGGTCAGTTTCGTGCAGCTCGCTGTTTGGCTGCTGACAGCTTCACTTCAGCCAGGCTAGTTCTGAGCAGGGCTCTACAGATGTCTGGTCCTTGTTGTTGTCTGCGGGGGGTCAGATCTGAGCTGGCTGCTTCCATTAACAGGATTAGCATTGATCCAGTGACAGTCACAGTTCACCCTTGGAGATTACAGGTCATCTATTAGTGACATCAAGGGGAATTACTGGCAACACCAGAACTCAGCTCGTCACCCAGACACATTACACCCAGGGCTTGTGAGAAGATAACTCATTTAATGCATAGCATGAATACAAAGTAATATTTTCTATAAACATTTTCTTATATAGAAGTTGATTCCCACTGCTCTTTGGCTGCTTTGTCTATAACTGAGCCGTTCCACTGAATGGGTGCAATTTTTGTCCTTATTACATTACATGTATAGACAATTAACATAATTAACTGTAAAAAAGCATTTTATTATTAAGCAAAGTGTTCTGCAGCGTTATGCAATTGCAAATTTAAAGTATATAATTTAAATCATTACCAAAACTATCTAGAACACTGAAAAATAGTGTTTGTTAGTTGCCCTTGGTCTCCAACATTACGTTTTACAATGAAATATAATTATTCAGAAATCTTTTTTTCCATTGTTGTGTCATTCTCTATCCCATCTATGCCTTAACTTTTCATTTTCATATGAAATCCATAATATTCTACTTTAGTATTCAGATTTTCACCTAGTCCTGTTACCCTAACATATTCCCACTTCTGAAAACTTCAGAGCATACCGCAAGTCACATGTTCCATAGAAAATTGTATCTGGATCTTCTGAGGACCATGGGAAGATCAAAAATAAGTTCTGATCTTTTGCTATTATATATTTGATGATATTGTAACTATGTGTGAGAAGGTCAGTTTAAACGTACTATTCTGTTGCCTAAATTATTTAGATATGAACTTCTAAAAACTTTTTTTTGGTAAATAATTTGAATATGCTGAGTGTCATAATGCTTAGTAATGATTAGTATGGAGGCCAATTTTATGCAATTGCTCAAATAAATTTGCCTGAGTTTGAGCAGTACTCATTATGAATAGTTAAATGTGAGTGTTGTTAGATTTAGGGTTTAAAAATTTATAGAAAATGAAGTTTAATTTTTAAGAGTTACAACATCCAAATGGCACCCGTTCAGCAGAATGTCTCAGCTACACAAGTCAACAATTCAGCAGTTGAAAAAGTCTGTCACAGAATACCTAAACATTGCTTTGGGATTGGTTACTTTGTAATTACATTTGCCCTCAATGTTCTCTGATTGATTCAACAAGTAGGTAAACCAAGCTCTTAAATCAGGTCAGAGACTTTGAGTATTAATCATGGCCACAGTGGACAGAGAATAAGCTGGTAAGTTTCAAAGTTAATCTTTATACTTAAAATGCCAACCTGTCATGGCGGGCCCTGTACTTCTGACAGGCAGATTTGTCACCGCAGCGGGTGTCCCAGCCGGTGACATAGTGATGAATTGTAGGAGAGAAGGCTGCCCGCATGTCTCTTTCCTTTCTCTCGCACTCTCTCTCTCTCTCGCTTAGTCGTCTTTATTAGTATGCTTTCTTATGTCACTATCCTTTCATCTGCAAGCTGCAGGTGACATTTCCTCCCCTGTGTTGTTAGAGTTTTGAGGGATGCCACTAATCCTTTGTTTTGCCATGTCAGGGCACAAAGGGAGCGGTGTAGTAACCTTGTTTTGATGCTTACTAAATATGAAAATGTCAAAAGTCATCTAGGGGAAAAGAAGAAAAAAAGAAAACAATTGGAAACGCCGCTAAAGGACACCTTTCAGACCTTTCCAATATCCACCATTGAACAAACTTGCCAGAAAATGTCTAACAAAAGGTGACACATCGCCTGGTTCTGGAAAATTACTGCTCTCCAAGCACTGGAAACTGATCCAGTTTTTTCTTTGTTTTCCCCAGCTCCAGCAGAGTCATATACAGACTGGTGCTTAAACAGGACAGAGGTAGAACAAAACAATTATGCGATATGGAGAATTGGTTGGCAATACAAAAAATGGGGGAGAAAATGAGAAAATGATACTTTGTACCCTCAGAACACATCCAAACACACTGTAGATAAATGTTGCTGAACTATGACTATTTCCATGTCCTATGCCAGGCTCTGCATTCACCAACAGCTCCAGAATACATCTGGACTTGGTCCAACAGATGTAAGATTTTAATCATATAAAGTCATCTTATGAGGCAAAATATTTTGTTCTTGGATTTACATGTTCATATATAATTTATCAAACGACTATCTGAAGGAAGTCTGGGTTTGTTCCATGAGCAGCAAAATGAGTCTCCAGCCATATTCTTCACCACCTGCCATGTTCAAGGTACAAAAATTGCTGAATCAGTGCCACTAGGAACAAAGTGATTCAGATCCAGAGTGACTACCCGCCAGGGGCCATATTATAAATCTGGAGGCAGGCATTCTTGCAAATGCAACAACCTAAATGCAACTTGTGTCAAGTGTAGTGCCAGAGATCAGCTCCCCTGATGAATAAGCTGGGCACCAGGCCCACATCGGAAAGTGGACTTTCTTCCTAACATGACTCGGACTGTTTTTGTCATGCTCCTTTAATTGGAAAATTCACAGAGGGTGGAGGAGTTTCACAAGTTGTGGGTGGTGCAGTAGGAAAATAACATATATAAAATATAGAAACGGATTAGAACACAAATATACGTGCAGCAAGTGAGGAGGCAAATAGAAATGACTGAAGACAGCGGAGCGTTCCATTAATGAACCCGCCACTGCCTGTCTCTGTGTCTTTTAAAAGATCATTTTACAACGTTGTCTGGTCTCAGAGGAAGCCCTAACTGCAGATATGCTCCTGTCCATGCAATGCTGCCTTTATTTCCTGAGTGGTACATAATACGGCAAAGCATTGGGCAGGGGGGTAATATGAAAGATGAAGAGTTTTATATTGTCTACACTGACTGCTAACTAGCCACGCTATTCCAAAGGCAAAAAGTACCAATAAGGACAGCGATGGCTCAGTGTCTAAGGCTCTGGACTACAAATTAGTCGGTGAATTTGTGAGTTCAAAGCTCAGCTTGGTCAAGCTGCCACTGTTGGGCATTTAAGCAAAATTCTTTTGTCTGCTCAGCTCAAAAGAAGTTACTCGGGGAAATGTCCTGCATGCTGTAGACGTACATCTGAAGACTTCACGAAAGCAGTTTCTCAGGCAGTGGTGTAGGATATCTCTCAAACCAGTTCTTTACATTTTTTTGCTTCCCTCATACTCTCTTTAGAGCATAAACCTAAAAAAATAATATTAAAATGTGGTGTCATGGACAGTTTGGCGATTCTTTTCTGTGGGAAGAAGATATGGTTGGCTCGATTTTTTAACACATTACGCTGTTAAAAAATTCAATCACAAGCATGATGTCAGCAGGAATTATTGAGGGGGATACCCCCTCTTCATTTAACTTGAACATACCACATCTTTTGAACAGAAATACTCTAGACTTTGTTAAAAGCTCTTTTGGCAAATCAAACTGCAATCAATCGCCTTGCCAGAGCAACTTCTGTCAGAGCAACTTTTTGATCCTTTTGGGGGTTTGTACTGTGTGATTCCAGATCAAGGTCTTAACCTTTCTACACACCGCTGCTCTTGTTGAGATTACTGACATGTTTGCTTTTTGCTGAAAAAACTCCAGACGTTCCTAATGACGTCTGGGACCCATCTATATTCCCCATGGGTGGCCCCAGATGAGGAGACAGATAAATGACAGCAGAAGTCAGGCAGCCACATCTCTCTTAGGTGTCAGCCTCCTAATGGAAGATGAGTGAGTGCAGCTTTTACCTGTGGCACCAAAACTGAGAAAGCACCAGGTTTCAATCTTCAGGTCTCATGATGAATCGTAGACACTAGACACACCTCGCAATCTATTAAATGTTAAGCAGCTCTTTAATCAATGTAGCTTCCTATTAACCGAAACGCATACTGAAACATCTAAAATGCACACTACTGTCAAGATGTATGGATGAAGTCTAAACTCTCCTGTCATCAGTCAATCAAACTGCACCCATCCTCCTATAGGAAGTCTCTAGTATTCGACTGTAACTGATTCACTGTTGATGAACATTATACATGGTTAGGTGAAGGAGGGACGAAGAAGCGTAGAACATGTCTGAACAAGTCATTTACAAAAGCTATTAAAGGTAAAATACAAATGCTGTAACTTTTTGAAATGGATTCAATTTGACTGCTTGAATAAGATGGAAGTCTTTGTAAAGATATGCTTATGGGGACTTTCCATTGTCATAATGATTGCTGTAGCTTAGTAACCCTAGCCGTAACCTCATTAAATAAAAGGAAAGCCATTGGCTGTTTGGGTTTTTCAAATAAAAGTTAGTTTTTGTAAACAAGCAATTGAAGTATAACAAATACCTTTCTCTCTCACTCACACACCCACACACTTTTGATATGGCAATAGTTCTTACACGTCTTTGAATTGTTACTCTGAGAAATCCTGCATAGACATGGGACAAGGTTTGCCAGCTTTGATGGAGAACTTGTTTAGCATGCACAGACGTCTGATCATAACTCCATCATTCCTCCGAGATTAAACTAAATGCCATCAGTGAGACGGGGCGTATTGTCCAGCATCAGTTCACAACCTCACAGTCATTTATCAAGTAGAAAGCCTTCTCAGAGGAGTAAAGTATGTAATAGCAGCAAAGGTAGACAAACGTCCAAGCAGTTGCGTAGCCAGCAGTTTGGTTCTGGATGGCAGCATTTCTAGTTATTTCATGTTTACCTTTTTTCTTATTTTTTCCAGTAACAATTTCATGTAGGTCATCAGACGTACAATGTAATGATATGTAATCAAAAACGTAGCCTCGTTTTAATCTGTTTAGAGCCAAATTTCAACAGAAAAAACAATAAAGTTTTTAATAACGATCGGATTTATGACAGCTTAAATGCCATAACTGCAACGAGCCATTCATGTTCATTTATTCGCCTACTTAATTAGCCTAATTAAAATGGAACTAATAACGCAATCTACAACCGACATGTTACAAAGGTCATAGAATATTTACGCTGGCATTGCACAACTGATATGAGAAGTTACACAGCAAAGCTAAATACAGTATGTCATGTATTGCAAATGCTGTTACACTGGCTTGTTCTTTAGTGTCCACTAAAAGCTGCATCGTCTGGCTCAATCTCAAATTTCTTTTTATTGGACCCAGAGTGGACTAAGTAGCGTACGTAACCATTACCTCAATGCGCATGTAGTGCACCTACATAGGGAGCAGGAAGTTGTTTGAGATAGAGCCTTATCTGCACATTATTTCAACAACAATTTTTATGAATGCTCAAAAAATGGCTATAGCTGTGATTTTGCAGTGATTTATTAAATTTTCATTGGGTGGCCAGATAATTCCTCCAGGGTGTCCACAAACTTTTGGTTAAACAGTGGTACCTCAGTTCTCGACCACCTCAGAACTTGTCGAATTCTGTTCTCGACACTTTTTGACTAGAATAATTTGTTTTGGTTGTTGTTGTTTACTCGGTACTCTGTGAACTTGCTAAAACCTTGTATGAGTCGAGCCACGTGACTCGTTCCACGTGACTCGAGTCTGTGATAGTCATGTTACCATAGCAGTGGTACCCCCACATTACAGCCATTAAAGATTAAGGGCTGTGCTCAAGGGCCTAACAGTGGTAGCATATCAAAACCAAGATTTGAACTCACAACCTTTCATTTAGTAGTTAGGAGCCCTACCTAATGAGCCACCATTGTCAAATATATGGCTTCAAATAATGCAGGTTAAAAGACTACAAATAAACCAGATGAAGACCAGACCAAATAAACAGAAGAAGACATCAATGCTGATTTTAAGCAGTTTGTATAGATGGATTGTTTCTTTCTCCACCACTTCATTTCCAAGTTGCAAAATCAAACCCAATTTACATATATAGTAAAAAGGTTAATCTTGGCCACTTGGAATGCTGGCTGTGGAATGCTTATCAACAATTAATCAAGACCAGTGCAAACAAGAACTAAAAATTCCCTGATGAAGTCATAAAGTAAGTACACTCACTAATGTAAGTGTACTCACTTTATTAGGTATACCTCCTGGTTTCTACACTTATTGTCCAGTTTATCAGTTTCGATTATCATATAGAAGAACTTTGTAGTTTTACAATTACTGACTAGTCCCTCTGTTTCTCTGCACACTTTGTCTGTCCCCTTTATTCTGCTTTCTAATGAGCAGGGTCACCACAGGACCACCAAAGATCAGGTACTAGTTGGGTGGTGGATCATTCTGAGCAATGCAGTGACACCCATGTGGTGTGTTAGCACGTGCTGTGCTGCTACGAATGGATCAGACCCAGCAGTGCTGCTGGAGATTTTAAACACCTCTGTATCACTGCTAGAAAATAGTCCACCAACCAAAAATTTCATCCTGTAGGCAGCATCCTGTGAGCATTGATGAAGGATTTGAGGTTCACTAAAACAAACTGCGCAACAACAAATGAGCTACTAGCTCTGACTTTACATCTACAAGGTGGAGCAACATGGTATCCGTGTCTAATAGAGTGCACAGTGAGTGAACACAATGTTTAAGAACTCCAGCACTGCTGTGTCTCAACCAATCATTCCAACAAAACACACACTAACACACCACCACATCAGTGTCACTGCAGTGCTGAGAATGATCCACCACCCAAATAGTAACTGATCTGCTGTCATCCTAGGGGGTCTTCATCATTAGAGAACAAGGGGACAAGTCAAGGGGACTAACAAAGTATGTAGTGAAACAGATGGACTACAGTCTGTAACTAGAATGACAAAGTGCTTCTACTGTATATGTTAAGTGGACCTGATCAAATGGACAGTGATTGTTGAAGCAATAAAGTGAGTGGTGAGTGAACATCTGTGTTTGATGTATAGTGTTCTTAAATTTAGCAGTAGTAACAGAACATAGTTGGAAACTCTAAATCAATGCATCATCATAGAACTGTATGATGTGTATGTCGCTACATAAAACACCTCGCACTGGTTCCTCACAGCTTCTGAAACTGTGGGAATCTGATGAAGACAAATAACACCAAAGTTAATGCAGAACCTCTTCATGTCTGTCAACGTTGCATGCCTAGTAAAGCGTTTCACTTTCCGTGACACAAATTGATGTATGGCCTTCCTTCATGCAAAGCATTAAGACAATTATGGCAGAACTTCCTCTTTGCCAAACTTTCGAAATTTCCCGAGTGAGAATACTTAAGCACCCTCCAGTGGAACACACTGCAAATCTGCAGATAATACTGGAATGGTTCAATCACAACCATAGCATGGTTACATATACTACATTAGGTATTACCGTATTTTCCGGGCTATAAAGCGCACCGGGTTATAAGACGCATTAAATGAAACAAAACTCTTAAGTTCGGTCGGAAGCTCAGTTTGGTCTTTACCTGGTGCAGGGCGTCTTCTTGCTTCCTCCACTTCCGTATCATTGATTCGTTAATGTTGAATTCTCTCACAGCTGCTCTATGTCCATGTTGTACTGCGTGACTGATAGCGTTGAGTTTGAAATCCGCTTCAAAAATGAATGAATGAATGCACGTACCCTAATGCTGAAGCACATACCGTATTACTCCGCGATGCTGCGCACTACGGTTGCCATAAGCTTTGTCACCTACCAAGGACCGTGCTAAAAAACATTTTGACAGATTTTATGAGCGCCGTGTACCATCTACAATCGGTTCTAGGTCAGAAAGCACAACCAGAATTAATTCATACATTAGACGCACCGCATTTTAAGGCGCACTGTCGATTTTTGAGAAAATTAAAGGATTTTAAGTGCGCCTTATGGTCCGAAAAATACGGTAGGTATTATGTATACCTGAGTAACGTGAGCTAAAGGGAGCTATATAATAATGGGGGGGGGTCATTTCATTCCACTAATAAAATCTAAATGCAATTTTTTCCTACTAACTTAAGCCAGACTTTTTGTAATCGAAGATCACGTGCATGCACGATGCATTTAAACAGCCTCGGCAATTGATTTTAGATTTCAGAATTGATTTCTCTAGAGTCAAAAATATGAATTGTAGTGTGCTGTATTTTTATATAAAAGCTTGTATTAAGTCTATAATCAGTTAAAGGAGGACATATTGGGCCAAAAATATTTAATTACTCAGCCATGACTAATAGCCTACTCAGGTACACTGATCTGAATTTATTTATGAATGTGTCTAAATCAATATGTAAAAGTGCACTTTTTTGTTTGCTTGCTTTTGTACAATCATAGCATGATTACATATACTACATAAGGCATTAGGTATTATGTGTACCTGAGTAATGTGAGCTAAAGGGAGCTATATATTTAACGCAAAGTAGGTCGTTATATTTATAATAAAGGGCAAAAGGTTGTATTGCATACAACATTGAAATGAAAGCTTGTGAAGGGTTGTGACGTTCTACAGAAAATAAAAGATTTTAAATGAGAAGGTACTTATGTTTAATTTAACTGCCATGTAATGTCTTTCAGATAAGGATCACAGTAATGTCTTGTGATAATTCTAGTTGATTTTAGTCACTTTTACACTGAGTGCACCATTCATCTAGAATTTGTGGGTGCCTATTTTGCCATTTCACTTGCCATTCTGTTTTTAATGGGAATAAGGTCCAGTACTATTGTGTGACGTGAACAGTAAAGCACTTCTGTTGGTAAGAGGTTCTTCTATCTGAAGACATGTACATAATATTATTCGGGGGGGGGCATATTGGGCCAAAAACATACGTAGGTGAAAGTTATAAATTTATTTACCCAACCATGACTAATAGCCTACTCAGGTACAGTGATCTGAATTTATTTGTGAATGTGTACTTAGAAGATCTAAATCAAAATGTAAAAGTGCACTTTTTTTTGTTTGTTTGTTTTTGGCAATGTAATTAAGTAAAAGTAAGAGTTACATACAAGTACAATTTCATTTACATGTTGACTGTCACCTCACAGCAAGAAACTCCTAGATTCAATCCCAAGGTAGAGCTTTCTGGGTCCTTTCTGTGTGGAGTTTGTATGTCCTCCCTGTGTCTGTGTGGGTTTACTCTAGTTTCCCACTGGACTGTGGTAGCCTAGCGGTTAAGGTACTGGACTCTGGACCAGTACCAGATGGTCCAGGGTTCAAATCCCATCTCTGCAAAGCTGCCACTGTTGGGTCCTTGAGCAAGACCCTTAACCCACAATTGCTTGGATTGTAAGATTGTACCAACTGTAAGTCACTCTGGATAAGGGCGTCTGCTAAATGCTGTAAATGTAAATATTTGCACTTGGACGTGTGTCTGTCTTGGAATTGGTCTGCTGAGATTATTTGCTTTGATTTTGAGCTTTGGCCTCGTACAAGACATGCAGCAGTCGTGTCTTATATGTATTTACCTATTACTTGATTCAAAAAACCTACCTCATGCTACTAAAGTACAAGTGCCATTTTGTTTTGAGATTGTTTGATCTCACTCTCAAACCATCTACCAGCATATTAAACAGTATGTAAAAACGGTGCCACAATTTGTGGCACATTACTGTGACAGCACAACAGTACAAGAGTGTGTAATTTGAGACACCCAGCTGTGTCATCTCCAGCGATGGGCAATATTACAACACTGTGAAGTATACAAGAATATTTGTATACTAAACAATAAAAAAGTATAAAACAATATAAAAGCATAATTTGCAGAAAACACTAATATGGAGAACAGAGATGGGAACATGGCACTAAGTTGCAAGTAAAAAGTAAGTCTCAAGACCCAAATCAAGTCCTAACTTAAGACAAACAAGTCCCAAGTTTGAAACTATGTAAGTTACCATATGCTAAATGGGGTTGTTTTAGTGTGTTATCAGCAAACTAAACAGGCTAACAAAGTAAGTATTCATAGTCAGAAACTGTCATAACTACCAAGACTGCAGCTAGAAAAAAATGATCAATATAAACATTATGTTGGAAGAGAGCTCTATTCACATTAGCTCAGTAAGTTAGCTAGACAGCTAATTACTATGTAAACTACATAAGCACAGAGATACCGTTACTTATGTAGCCTCAAATGTGAACAAAGTTCAGTGTTGTTGCATCTCCATCAGGAATCTTCACCCCATGGTTTGCATGTTGCAGTTCTTTGTTTTATTCACCACAGCATAGTATTTGAAGTTGAAAAGGATTATTTTTTGGCAGCATGTTTCTAGCCCACACATACTTCAACAATGGCACCCCCAAAGTTTCAAATGGCCCTTGTTGCTAGGTTATAGATAAACAAAGCTTCTCAGCACCATGCAAGCAATACAAATGGCTCAGTTGTGTGATTCAATAACATTTTAATGCTTGGAAATGAATCCTGAATCATGAATTATGGAGGCTATAGAGTTTTTTCAAGTCTTAAAGCCCAAGTCCGATTCCAAGTCACTGACACTAAAATCAAATTGCAAGTCTTTTTTGATCTTGTCGAGTCATCAAATTCGGAACTCCCGTCACACTCGAGTTCTCAAGTCCACACCTCTGGTGGAGAGTAAATTATGGGGAAAGTGATAGTGTATTTCTGAATAACGTAGCTCACCCATGATAAGATAACAAGGTGAGTCTAAATAGAGATACGAGTTATACAAAGGTCTGTGGTTTCTCTAAAAAGCTGAAATTATTATTATTATTTTTTTTTTTTACAAACCAAGTACGCAGATTAAAAAAAAAAGAACCTTTAAGGACTGGATTAGATCAGTGGTTCGAAAATGAGTTAACAGCAGGACTGACCTTTATCCATCATCAGTAACACCCACATACTTCTGATTCATCCAATTAAAAAATAATAGTAATAGTAAAAAGTAATACTGCTGTATCAGGCTGTGACTTTCCTTCTAATATATGAAACCAATAAAACTGCAAGAAGCAATAGATCTCATTGACACTCAAGATTAAAGTTTGACCCAAAACCAAAATGCTGCCTTCCTAAGCTTTTACTACAGATCAGTAACATGTTCTTCTTCCCATATTAAAATAATGCACAGGGAATTCTTAATGACATTCTTATTGTTATTATACATACTAACAATTAACAACACATATTAATACATATATAAATCATACATAAATACAACTAATTTTACATGTATTTATGAAATGTTTAAGACCTGAGACTCACAATGTCCAAATATGGAGTTCTGGTGTCTCACTGAATTGCTTTAGTTTTGCTCTCATGTTTCATCACCCTCTTAGATGCTGTAGATGGATTATGGTGCTGACAGGATGTTTTCAACGTGTTGTTTGGGATTTCTTTACACTAGTGTGCATGCATGTGTCCTCTTTTTTTAGTAGAGACCCACTCTAACAGTATGTTTCAGCCCCTCGATGCCATCTGAAATGAGTGACTTGAGGGAGTTTTTTTTTTTTCTTTCTAAATTAGGGGCTGAAGAAATCAACAGTCACAGACAGAGCTTTGTTTTGCATGGCTGCTCACACACCTGTGCACAATGCCACTATGCCTACTGATTCAGCAAACATGGTATTAAAGGTGAAGATGAGTGGGTTGAAGAGTGTGTGATGAGAAATATTCTCTAGTTACCTTACAATACATCCACTGTACGCTTTTACCATTTACATCTGGCATTTGGATTGAACTGAAATGAACCATTACATATTAATTAAGTGCTGAAGGGCTTAATTAATTGCATTAATCAGTCAGCTAAGGACCAAGTCTGCTGCCTTTTCGCTCTGGATTAAACACCATTTCTGTCTTATTCGTTGCCTAGCCTAATTGTGAATGCCTTCTCCAATCTGTGCTGCTGCCTCCCCATATGCCCATTCTACAACCAATTTATTTTTTAATGATATGGATAACTTAAATCAGGATTACCTGAACACTTTACTTAGAGAAGGATTTGCATAGAGCTCAAAGCTCTGAATGCAATTTCCTTCTGTCACATTCGTAAAGTGGGGTTAAAAATTGAAATTACACAACGGCGGTAGAAAAAAAAATCAGAAGTGGGGAATTATATTACAAGAGCAAACTCAAATGTAAAATGAAAAATAAATATGTTCAATATTAAGATTCAGAAAATCTAGTTAACATTAGGTACATACATGAGAATGTATCAAACCACATGTAAAGGACCCCTGTACGAACTGTGACTCCATGACTTTAGTTTCGCTCTTAGATTTATCATCTACGCCACCCAAGGAGGTTTGGGTCCTTTTTTGAGTCTTGGTCCTCCCAAGGTTTCTTCCTAGAACTAGGGAGTTTTTCCTTGCCACTGTTGCCCGAGGCTTGCTCAATTTGGGATTGGTCTTAGTTATTAGGAGATAATCTAACTTGTAAAGTTGCTTTGAGACAATGCTCCATTGTAAAAAGCGCTATATAAATAAATCTGACTTGACTTTACTGTAACATGGAAATGTTAAGTTTCAGATTAAAATCCCAGATTCATTGTATGCAATGCACATATGCGTTGTCAGACTTGGCCCAAACACAAGCTATGCGCTATTTTTATGTGCTCAAACTGGACCACTGCCAGATCCTCATAACCAGTCACTGCAAGGTATGTATTCATTCCTCTTATTCAATTCAAATGATCTTGATCTGATGACTGTAATGAGGCAGTTCTTAGTGTGTAAATTGCTGCTAAATACTAGTTCATTAAAGTGAAAAGAAACAAGACTTGTATACAGTCATTTGGTCTACTTAGAATCTTTTGTGACATAAGGAAACAAATTTCTGGTCACATTTTTAGAAAAAGACATGTTTTCTTTCATTCTGTACAGTGCTCGGGGTAATACTGTAGAAAGTAAATCCATAAATCGAATTATCTTTTCCTGTAATGCTGTAGGGCGGCACAGTGGCTCGGTGGGTAGCACTGTCGCCTTACAGCAAGATGGTCATGGGTTCACGCCTCAGGTGGAGCTGTCTGGGTCCTTTCTGTGTGGAGTCTGCATGACCTCCCTGTGTGGATTATCTCTGGTTACTTCATTTTCCTCCAACAACCCAAAGACTTACAGTGGGGCAAAAAGGTATTTAGCCACTGATTGAGCAAGTTCTCCTACTTAGAAAGATGAGAGAGGTCTGTAATTTTCATTATAGGTACACTTCAACTATTAGAGACAAAATGAGAAAAAAAATAATCCAGGAAATCACATTGTAGGATTTTTAAAGAATTTAATTGTAAATCATGGTGGAAAATAAGTATTTGGTCACCCACAAACAAGCAAGATTTCTGACTCTCACAGGACCTGTAATTGCTTCTTTAAGAAGCTCTTCTCTCCCTCCACTGTTACCGGTATTAATGGCACCTCGTTATATACCTCGTTTGACCTCGTTATCTGTATAAAAGACCACCTGTCCACAGCCTCAAACAATCAGACTCCAAAACTCAAACCATGGCCAAGACCAAAGAGCTGTCGAAGGACACCAGGAAGAAAAATTGTAGACCAGCACCATGCTGGGAAGAGTGAACCTACAATAGGCAAGCAGGTTGGTGTGAATTAATCAACTGTGGGAGCAATTGTTAAGACATACAAGACCATTGATAATCGCTCTCGATCTGGGGCTTCACGCAAGATCTCATCCCGTGGGGTCAAAATGATCATGAGAACGGTGAACAAAAATCCCAGAACTACATGGAGGGACCTGATGAATGATCGCATGCAGAGAGCTGGGACCAAAGTAACAAAGACTACCATCAGTAACATACTACGCTTAGAGGGACTCAGATCCTGCAGTGCCAGGCGTGTCCCCCTGCTTAAGCCAGTACATGTCCAGGCCCATCTGACGTTTGCCAGAGAGCATATGGATGATCCAGAGAGAGGATTGGGAGAATATCATGTGGTCAGATGAAACTAAAATAGAAACTTTTTGGTAACTTTTTGGCCGTGTTTGGAGGAAGAAGAATTCTGAGTTGCTCCATACCTACTGTGAAGCATGGGGGTGAAAACCTCATGCTTTGGGGCTGTTTTTTTTGCAGAGGTGACAGGACGACTGATCCGTGTTAAGGGAAGAATGAATGGGGCCATGTATTGTGAGATTTAAAGCCAAAACCTCCTTCCATCAGTGAGAGCATTGAAGATGGAACATGGCTGGGGCTTCCAGCATGACAATGATCCCAAACACACCGCTCGGGCAACGAAAGAGTAGCTCTGTAAAAAGCATTTCAAGGTCCTGGAGTGGCCTAGCCAGTCTCCAGACCTCAACCCCATAGAAAATTTGTGGAGGGAGTTGAAAGTCCATGTTTCCCCAAAACATCACTGCTCTAGAGGAGATCTGCATGGAGGAATGGGCCAAAATACCAGCTACAGTGTGTGCAAACCTGGTGAAGGCTTACAGGGAACGTTTGACCTCTGTTATTGCCAACAAAAGTTGTGTTACAAAGTATTGAGTTGAACCAAATTTATTGAGTTGAAAAGTATTGAGTTGAACTTTTGTTTTTGACCAAATACTTATTTTCCACCATAATTTACAATTAAATTCTTTAAAAATCCTACAATGCGATTTCCTGGATTTTTTTCTCATTTTGTCTCTCACAGTTGAAGTGTACCTATGATGAAAATTACAGACCTCTCTCATTTTTCTAAGTTGGAGAACTTGCACAATCAGTAGCTGACTAAATACTTTTTTGCCCACTGTATGCGTTAGGTTAGTTGGTGTCTTTAAAGTGACATGAGTGTGTGAATTTCTGTGCTCTATGATGGATTGGCGCATTGTCTAGGGCCTTTTCTGCCTTGTGCCCTAAGGCACTGGCTAGGTACCGGCTGTTCAGAATCCCTGTTCAGGATCAATCAGATACAAAAGAAAGAAAGTGAAAGTGTAATGATGTAATATATCACTTTACACTTTAAATTCTTAATCACATTAAAGTTACTGACTAATAAAAAATATTTTTGTTTGTTACTCATGTTTCTGAGAAAAAAATACAAGTTATTCCCAAAGCATTTACAACAAATTTTGTAATTTACAAACTTCTCTAATTCCACCAGGTGTGGGGAGAAATAAATCTTTCTGAAGCTTTGAATTTTTTGCACCAATCAATTTTGAAAATGATGCAGTGTTTCGGAAAAAAAACAAACTTAAAACTGCATGCCTTAGTGACATCTGCAGGACAGGTTTCTGCAAATGCCTCAGGAAAACCCCCAAAATCACATGATATGAATTTGAACAAGAATGATTGTTTTTTATTAAATAAAGCATTTAAATGACTATTGACTGTCATCCTTGTACTGTGTAGATAGATTAATATGGGTTTCATTCATTCACTTTCTTATGCGCTTAATCCTGGACATACATGCAAGAGAGGCCGTGCCCAGCTAGCGGCACAGGGTACATGGCAGGAACAACCCTAGACAGAGCACCAATCCATGGTAGGGTACATACACTCAGACAGTAGGGCCACTTTGGTGTAATCAGTTAACCTAAAGAATGTCTTTGGACTGTGGGAGGAAAATCAAGCCTTAATACATTCATATTTAGGAATAAGCATGGGCATTATCAATTAAACAAATATATGTATTTTTTTATTTCAATGGTCATTTTAATGACAGACAATGTTATATCCATACACTAGGTTATTTCAAAAGGTTACTTCATACATACATACATATACACACACACTCAGATCAGGTCAATTTAGAGCAATCAGTTAACCTAATGTATTAGGTTGCAGTCTTTGGGCTGCAGGAGAAAACCCAGAGTAAACCCACATGGACACTGGGAGGACATGCAAACTCCACACAGAAAGGACCCAAACCACTCCATCTGGGATCAAACCAAGGACCTACTCACTGTAAGGTGACAGTGCTGCCTACCGAGCTGCCCAATATGAGTTTTAGGGACTAACAAATGTAATGTAATGAGTAATGAGATTATTTTCAGAAAGTTAACCAGTTAACCTAGCACATAACTTTTGGAAAGTGGGAGACTGCCAGAGTACTCGTAGAAAGTCCACACATACGAACTAGGGAGTTTTTCCTTTCCACTGTCGCCCTAGGCTTGCTCAATTTCTGATTGGACGTAGTTATTAGGAGATAATCTAAACTTGTAAAGTTGCTTTGAGACAATGCTCCATTGTAAAAAGTGCTATATAAATAAATCTGACTTGACTTGATGTACATAGGGTGAACATGCAAACTCCACACAGGAAGAGGTGACAGAGCAAACTTCTTTCACCACCTTACTGCCCACAAGACATTAACGAATTTTACACACTTCACACATTTCTGGTGAATGTCTCTCTAGTTCTGGCGTGCATCATGTAATAACACCAGATAAAAGATGCTCTCTGGCCATTTGGATCTAGACCCTTTTTTCTGAGGTAAGTCCTCATCTAAACAGACTGATTGAAAAGTCAGCGACCTTAAAAAAAAGCTAATAACTGTTCATTAGCCAGCCATTTGGCATGCTCTAAGGCAGTGAAGAAAACAAGCATGCAGCTAGCGCTGCATCGATCGCAATCAAATAAATTACTGTCAGCATGCTGAGGCTGATGACTCGATGATGTAGCTCTGTCAGCACGAGACTGTTGGGGTTCCAGCTTGGCCCTTGAGAACACACAACCCAGCAACCTTATTTAATAAATTAATACTGTGCAATTTAATATGGAGGATGAATAATTTCCATTCTCTTTACAGCCTCTTATTTCTCTGGGGTTGGACTTCAGGGGTGCTAATAAATGGAAATTATGAATGCGAAGATAATGGCGCCTGCCAGACTGTCAGGGAGTAAACAAGCAAGAGGACTTATGTGGTGAAGCCTAATTGCAAATCACAGTGGATTCGCGTAGGGCCCCAGAGACAGTTAAGAACAGACCAAGGGTAACAAATGAATTGTATGGTCACCAAGAGAAGCAAGAGAAGCTAAGACATAGCTAACATAGAGCTCGGGGGAACTTCACAGCATTAGTTAACACGGCTAAGTAGACATTTCCACAAAATGGAACTGGATGGTTTTTGAAACGTAACAAATTTCATCTCATTTCTCATGATCATATGATTTCCTTACAAAACCAGGTAGATATTACAATAGCTATTTAAATATGAAATTCAAATGGAATCATTCTAGCAGAATATAGTTCCCAGAAATATTGTATGAGAATTGATTGAATTAAATGGAAATAGGGCTTTTGTCCGATTGCAAATTTGATCCTTGATAATGCCATAACCTTGAGTCCAAGCACCAACATTGTTCCCCAGGTGACATTACTTACAGTAGCCAGTTTCAAATGTCTGTGAGCTTTATGTGTATGGAAGTGAGCAAGGTTAGTGTTAGGATAAGCGCCCTATATTTCTGTTTTTGCGGTTGTGGGAGACCGGGACTACTTCGCCCACAATCCTTTGCGGGACTAATATTGCCACACATTCCACCCTGTTCTTTGTTTTGTTACTGTGAGTCTATTGGTGGGGACTTAATTAAAAACTGCATGCAGCTGGGATTCTGCCTTTATAAGCTTCACCTTTTCCCGGTTGCATTGCGGTAACATTTTCTCATTTCTCATTTTGTAAAGCTAGCTTCACTTACGGCTCGTATATTCTCGCTAGGCCTCTGCTAGCTTCACGTTCGGCTTATAGCTCACACTAGGCCTTTGTTAGCCTCACGTTAGGGCCGTAGCTTTATGTTAAGATTCCGCTAGCTTCACGTTCGGCTCATAGCTTCTCGCTAGGCCTTCACTAGCCCTACGTTAGGCTGGTAGCTGACGCTAAGCTTCCTCTAGCATCATGTCCGTCCGTAGCTTCATGCTAGGCCTCCTCTAGCTTCACCTTAGCTCCGGCAGCCTCCATGTTAGCTTTCGTGGCCAGCGCTAGTTTTTCCTTCAGCCCCTTGTTGTTTTTGGGTTCGCTGTGTTTCACCTGGGTTCTCTCCCATTTCGTGGTAGTAGCTCCTGTGTACTTTCATGGGCATGCTATTTGTTGTGTTGTTGTCTTTTAGTTATAGTTATTATTGTTATTATTATTATTATTATTATTATTTATTTGCTTTATAATAAGCTGTTTTTTTTTTTTGTTGTTGTTTTTTACTGAAACTGCTCTTGAATACTGCACTGTAACAGTTAGTCCTTAATGTGTCTTGAGACTGAATTCAAGGTTCTTGGAAAAAGCATCTGTTAGCATCACCTTTCCTGACTGGTCACAGTGACATGCTAACAAAGACTCAGAGGGTGGGAACTAGCAACAACTAACAGCTGGATTTTACATTAATTATGACATAAGCTAGACCAATGGAAACTAAACTGGGGGGGGGGGCTATTGCTTGGGCTATTGTATGTAGAGTGGTACTTCGGTTCTTGACCACCTCAGAACTCGTCAAATTTTGAACCGAGGTACCGCTGTAATTTGTAATAATTACACTATAAAGTTGATTTGTTTTGTCAGGGTTCAACTATAAGAAACGAACTAAATTCACTTCAATATTTAATCCCTCTGCATGCAACAACAGTTTTATTTTGTTCAGTAGATATTTGGTCCATGGCAGTGAACCTTCTGCAATTTGGAAAAAAAAATAAATGTTGAACTCTGTTTTGTTCAATAAGACAGTGCAGTTTTGTATGAGTTATAGTGTTAATTCTAGTGGAGTCTGGAAGAAACTCGAAAATATTATATTATTTAAATTTGGGAACCACTGAGCCAGACCATGGATGGTTGGATAAAAGGATGGTATAAGCTAGATCATGGATGGACAAATGGATGGGAGAAGCTAAACCATGACAAACAGAAAAATCTTGTTTGGCAAGAAACTCAACCATGGATGACTGAATGATTGAATAGGAGAAGCTAAACCAAGGATGGATGGATGGGAAAAGTTAGATTATGGAAGACAGTGATAGGTAAGCTCATGGATAGAACATACATTCATGAATGGATCTATAAATATTTGGAAATAGCTAGATCATGTATGGACGGATGGGCAAATAGAAGACACCAAAACCATGGGTGGGTGGCAGGATGGATAGATGGTGTTACATGTCTGTTACAGGACATAATCATATCATTATGCCCAGATACCTGCACTTTCCAGGAGCTGTTGCAGTCCAACCAATCCCATCTAACTTCAGATAGAGATATTCTGCAACATCTAATATAATGTCATCACAGCATTGTTTTCATTTCTACAGTATGATATTACATGGTGTGACTCATCACAAGCTTATTATCACAAACCTATGTTGCTCTGAGAAGGATGGGTTTCTGAGCCCAATTCTTCTCAAAGTTTTCAGTTTGCATCACAATAGGGCACGTTAAACTGACTAACTGACCTAAAGCATATCTTTGGAATGTGGGAGAAAACCTGAGCACAGAGAAAACTGTCATGGACATGGAAAGTACATGTAAACGCTACACAGACAGTGCCTGTAGGAATCAAATGGAGGATCTCTTTAGCTTCTAGAGCTCAGGACGTAGTGACATAGACCTATAGATTGCTCATTAAAAATCAACATCCTCTGTTAAGTTGCTTTTTGACAGTACAGCACTATACAATTAAAGTTAATAGATGATGCAGGAGAAAATGCAGTTATTTTTACCATCAGAATTTTGTTTTGATTTTTAAAAATTCTCAAATTTAAATCGCTGCAAAACAGTGAGTCGTATATATTTTTAATGTCTCCTCCAAGTGGCAGCAATAAACAAAGAGTCATTATTGATTAACCTGAGGCTGCAACCCAACCAAATACACAAAATCTTTAAATGTTGATTCTGATGGGTCAGAAGGTATTGGTCAGAATGTAATATTGGAATTACATTTAATGTAGCTCAAACAAGGTAAATCAGAAGTACAGTACTGTGCAAAAGACTTAGGCCACCACTAGATTTGTTGTTTCAGCAATGATATAATGATTATATAACATACTGACAACAATTGGGCCCAAAAATTTCAAACTTGGATTACGTTGCTCCTTAATACTTTTTTTTTTTCCACTGATCTTTATTCCAGTCTTTGTGAGCTGTAGCTTCTCATAGCTTTTTCACCTTTTCTCCTTCTGAAAAAGTGGTATCTTGGCTGCTACCTTTCAAAAAAGACCATTCCTGATCAAGCTTCTTCAGACTGTAGAAGGGAGAGCTTGGCAACCCGATGAAGCTGCCAGATGCTGCCATTGCTCAAATGTAAGGGGAGGTCACTGAATACTTATAAAAAAAATATAAAAGCAGTTTTTTTCTTTTTTCTTTTTTGTTTTGTAAGACTGCATACACATTTCGTGTATTTTCTGGTTGGATGCTAATAATGAGACTGGGAACTAATAATACAGTGGTGCTTGAAAGTTTGTGAACCCTTTAGAATTTTCTATATTTCTGCATGAATATGACCTAAAACATCATCAGATTTTCACACAAGTCCTAAAAGTAAATAAACAGAACCCAGTTAAACAAATGAGACAAAAATATTATACTTGGTCATTTAATATACTAATATTACATATTAGCGAGTGGCAAATGTATGTGAGCCTCTAGGATTTGCAGTTCATTTGCAGGTGAAATTAGAGTCAGGTGTTTTCAATCAGGTGTGAGTGGGTACCCTGTTTTATTTAAAGATCAGAGATCTATCAAAGCCTGCTCCTCACAACATGTTTGTGGAAGTGTATCATGGCACGAACAAAGGAGATTTCTGAGGAGCTCAGAAAAAGAGATGCTGCTGCTCATGAGGCTGGAAAAGGTTATAAAACCATCTCTAAAGAGTTTGGACTCCACCAATCCACAGTCAGACAGATTTTGTACAAATGGAGACAATTCAAGACCATTGTTACCCTGCCCAGGAGTGGTCGACAAAGATCACTCCAAGAGCAAGGCGTGTAACAGTTGGAGAGGACACACAGGACCCCAGGGTAACTTCTAAGCAACTGAAGGCCTCTCTCACATTGGCTAATGTTAATGTTCATGAGTCCACCATCAGAAGAACACTGAACAACAATGGTGTGCATGGCAGGGTTGCAAGGAGAAAGCCACTGCTCTCCAAAAAGAACATTGCTGCTCGTCTGCAGTGTGCTAAAGATCACGTGGACAAGCCAGAAGAATGTTTTGTGGACGGATGAGACTATATTAGAACTTCTTGGTTTAAAAGAAAAGCGTTATGTTTGGAGAAAGGAAATCACTGCATTCCAGCATAAGAACCTTATCCCATCTGTGAAATATGGTGGTGGTGTATCATGGTTTGGGCCTGTTTTGCTGCATCTGGGCCAGGACGACTTGCCATCATTGATGGAACAATGAATTCTGAATTATATCAGAGAATTCTAACGGAAAATGTCAGGACATCTGGGTTAGGGTGAACTTAATGAACTTAATCTCAAGAGATTAATAATCTCAAGTTGTTCTACAAAAGAATGGTTAAAGAAGGATAAAGTTCATGTTTTGGAATGGCCAAGTCAAAGTCCTGACTTTAATCCAATCAAAATTATATGCAATTTGCCTGAAGCGAGCAGTTAATGTGAGGAAACCCACCAACATCCCAGAGTTGAAGCTGTTCTGTACAGAGGAATGGGCTAAAATTCCTCCAAGCCGGTGTGCAGGACTGATCAACAGCTACAGGAAACATTTAGTTGCAGTTATTGCTGCACAGGGGGGTCAAACCAGATACTGAAAGCAAAGGTTCACATACTTTTGCCACTCACTAATATGTAATATTGGATAATTTTCCTTAATAAATAAATGACCAAGTATAATATATTTGTCTTATTTTTTTAACTGGGTTCTCTTTATCTACTTTTAGGACGTGTGTGAAAATGTGATGATGTTTTAGGTCATATGTATGCAGAAATAGAGAAAATTCTAAAGGATTTACAAACTTTCAAGCACCACTGTATAATATCATGACATGACATCATCTGCCTGTTTCCCCATAAGCATATCAGGTTGATCTTGGGCCAGACCTGAGGTCTTCTCCTCATGCCCCTGAAATTCACAAGCAAAGCCCTCCAAGCATCTTCTCTATATCCGGTTCTGCATTCAAAGTGAGGTGAGCCTAAGGACGCACAACCCCCTCCACACTCTCATGCTGCATGGCCAAACAGCACTCCGGCCCTCAGTCCACCTGCTTAGCATGCCAATGAACCTGCTCACTCACCAGTCCATCCCCCACCAAATCCAGCCTCTCTTTATTTCAGTTAATCTGCTCTTCTTCATTCTCCAGCAGGCAGAAGTATTTCATTCATCCCCCACTTTAGTGACAATTAGAAGAAAGTGATCAAAGTAGCACACATCTTTCTCCCTAAATGCTCTACTGTTCATTATTACGAAAGCCTGCTGGGAGATGGTACGCCATCTCTCTATGACTGTGGGTGAGCCGAGTCATGGTGTGAAAAACAGATCCACAGATTAGATCTCCCATAGTATTTTCATTAAGCCTTACCACATTAATTCTTACAGCTACAATTTGTCCTCTTAATGGCCAAGCCGCAGCCTGCTAGGGATTACACACTCAAATACATTCACAAAACAAATTAGCATAAGTCCAGCTTGTCACAATTAATTTCACCTCGAGAGAGTTGAATGTCAGTGCAGATTTGATTTAGCAGCCTGCTTGGCCGCTGAAACATTTTCAGAAGTACACTTCACTGGAAATACACAATTGTGTCAGTCCGAATGTAACTCTCAATGGACGAACAACAAATGCACTGCAAGCTCATCATACTGAGCACAACCTACGTTCTGCATACCCAGACATAATTGACCAAGCCAAATGCTTTTCTTTTTGAGAGGTTATTATTTACATTTTTATTATGTGTGTTGCACAATGGGTTGGTGGTTCCATGATATAGGAATGTTCCCATGTTGGGGTCTGAATCGCATTATGCAAATAATGTAGGCACAAAGAATATTTTAAATGAATTTTGTAAGATTGCTTGTATCAGCATTTTTATTGAGTGCATATCAACAAAATAACCCAAATAGCAAAATTTCCATTTTGAAAAGCACCAATCTACTAAACGTATTACAGCTTAGTATTTGTTGCTGCTCCACAGGAGTTGTTGCGAGATTAATATACTGGTTCATTGTAGCAAGAAGTCATAAGTGTGGGAGGTGAAGAATGGCATACTGACAGAAAGTTGTTTATAGATTATATCTTCTTATATGTGGTAGACTTTGCAACAGCAAAAAACATATAAAACAAGACACTTCTTTCCACTAAGGGATCTCATATCATATGATTTGTAGCATAGGCGTAGTATTGTTGCATGTCCACCTCAAAGTTTGGAGAGGGGTTAAATGCCACCCCCTATAATTCCTGCTGACAGCATCCTTGTTATCTTGATTTTTTACAATGTATTGTAATTTGTTTTCTCCAACTTTTTGTACAAACCATAGCTACTTCCCACAGAAAAGAATCACAAAAACTGTCTGCAGCTCCGTGTCTCCTCTGCCTCGGGAGATGGAGTGGCATATAGTGCATGGCACAAAGATGTGAATGGCTATAGTGCATAATTTATGCCATAACTCCATTTTGTGATTTTCAATGCATTAATAAATACATATATACTGTTGTTCTTTTGAAATATGCACATAGCGCATTTGGTTTATCCTGTAAAGAGAGTAAGAGACAAGCAACAAGATGTGAAGGACTGATACCATCTGAAACTAGGCGGCATTCAAATTAGGGCATCACGTCATCTATCCCAAAGTGAACGCCCAAGTTGAGATGAAACCTACACCACTGATTTGTAGTGACCATTTAAAAGAAGGTTGAGGTTTCAAGTACCTCCAACACCAATCTATCGGGCCTTTGAGCAACTCACCATGAATTGCTTGGATTTTATACTCTCTCAGTTGTAAGTCACTCTGGATAACTTCATCTGCTATATGCCAAAAACCTGATGGCCTTGAGTGGTTCAGTCCATGACCACTCGTCTTTAATCCACAGCATATTTTTTTCACATGTAATTTTATACTACATTGCCCAAAGTGTATAGATGCTCAAACATCATACCCATATATGCTTTCAAAACCCTAGATATTTATATGGAGTTGGTCCTGGATTATTCTTGGGGACTTTCTAAGAAATTTTGGAGCATGATCATTAGGACATATTTCCATTAGTCAGAGCTGTACTGAAGGCAATCAATCACAAATGCTGAGGGATTCGCTCTAGCTTGTGGTCAGCAGTCCAGTTCAGAGGGCTTAGTGTCAGGACTGAAGGCCAGACAGGTTGTTTTACACCAAACTTTACACCAAAATGTTTCTTTAAGGATCTTAATTTGTCTAGAATGTCATTTCTGGAGCATTGAGGTTTGTCTTCTCTGAAATTAGAAGAAGTAGTTCAAACCATTAAACCAGACTTCAATACCCAGGAAAAGCTGTACTGTAAATTGTCATAGTAAAACTGTGAATTGCTTGACTGTTTCAATGTGAATTTTCACAGTTTGACCATGAAGTTCACAGTTGTACTATGAAGTTTTGATGGTAATTTGGCTACTTCATGATTCTACTGTCAAAATTCATAGTACAACTGTAAATCTGGTTGACTATGAACTGACCATGACTTATTTCACAGTTTACTATAAATCTTTGATGGTAATTTGGCCACTTCATGCTTCTATTAAATATAATTATCTAAGTTGAGATTCTAGTAATGAAATCATATTAGTTGGCTTCGTGATTAATGTAAGTGTGCTTATTAGGAAATAGCTTGCAGACTTATTTTTGCTGGTTTCCTGTTGGACCCATAAAAAGAGCTGCTAGTCAGTTCCAACATGAAATCACTGCTATTCTTGAATGTGTTGCCAGATTTTGCTATACCCGTGGCAAAAATTATGGAATCACCATACTCAGAGGATGTTAATCTAGCTATGTTGCAAAAAACAATGGAGATGATTATAAAACTCTTCAGAAAAAAGGAAATCCAGCTTAAAGCGTGACAGACAATGTTGGTTGTTTTCAGTCAGCTGTGTCTAAAATGTGTTGCACAGATCAGCAAAATTGGAAGGTTATAAAAGGAAAACACACGGTCAGACCAAGTAAGATGTCAAAGCATCAGGATAGAAAACCCAAAGCAATATGCCTTAAAAAATGGAAAAACTGTAGGACATTAGTTGAATAGCCAAGCAAAAACCAACACTAATACCAAGAAAACCAAAGAAGGTTGCAGTGCGCTAAAGAGAAGCAACTATTGACTGTAGATGATTAAATGATAGTGATATTCTGCAAAGAATCACAAATCTGGGTGGGGCAGTGGCTTGGTGGGTAGCACTGTCACCTCTCAGCGAGAACATCCTGGGTTCTATCCCAGGTGGAGAAGACTGGGTTCTTTCTGTGTGGAGTTTACATGTCTTCCGTGTGTCTGCATGGGTTTGCTCTGGTCCAAAGACATGTGTGCTCTTGTCCAAAGACATGCGTGTTAACCTAATTGGTACCCCTGAAGTGGCCCTAGTGTGTGAGTGAATGTGCTCTACCATGGATTGACAGCCTGTCTAGGGTTGTTCTTGCCTTGTGCCCTATGCTGCTGGCTAGGCACCGGCTTTCCTGCAACCCTGTCCAGGATTAGGTTGAGAGTGTGAATGAATGAATGGCAAGTCTGCATTGGCCAAAGCTTTTCTTGAAGAAAGCCATATCCATTCCATCACATGGCAATCAAACAGTCCTGATCGCAATCTGATTAAAAATGTATGGTGGAAATAAAAAAAGGGTTCATGGCAAGGTTTCATGATGCAAAGTCGATCTATCAGCCACTATTTGAGAAAGTGGGACCGTCTTCATTCATTCACTTTCTTATCCGTTTAATCCTTATATGGAAAATTGTTTTTCATTACTGAAGTTCATGCCTCAGAGAATTAAGACCATCATAAAAGCCCAAGGAGGAGCAACAAAACACTAATTGCGATTTTTTGTTGGCGTTTCCATATTTTTTTCGTCTACTTGGTCTAAAAATGCATTTAATTAAAATAATTTCATTTGGTTGAGGTATGCTTCATGAAGCCACAATGTTCAGCATTTAAAAAATGTGTTTGGTTATTTCTGTCACTGTCATATCTGTGATTTGTTTGTTTGCTACAAAGGAATAAAATCCCTGGGTAAATGTCTTGTGTGCGAGTGTGGTGATGCCATCATTTGTGCTTGGGTTTGTTTCTGAGCATATAACATCACTGAGAATATAAGGATTGTGCTCCTTTACTGAAAATTCCACTCATTGCTACATGACGCCTTTTTGCTCTCACTCTACATATGTAAGTAAGCCTCATCCAAATCCAATTCAACAAGGAATTAATCTGTGAACTGGCACAACAACCCTGGCCTTTTCTCTTCTTTTGTTTGGGCAAGAAACCAACGAGGCAGTCATAGCCTGCTAACCACATTTAATAATAGCTCAAGTAGTTGCAACATCCACAGGGGTTGCACTATAATTATAAACAGAATACATTTTTTAAAATAACACCACTCACTCTTTTTCCCCTCCATTCTGGCCTTGGATGACCCGCAAGCAGTTTGCCTGGCATAATGGAAGAAGGTGGCTTTAACAGTCCACCTGTCTGTCCATACAACCTTTCCCGGTCTGAACGCAGGTCTTGATGGTTTGCCATGAAGTAAAATGTCAGCTCTGGCAGTCTTTCTTCACGAGCCTTCATTACGAAACTCCTGGAGTTGTTTTGAAAGTCAGTGAGTCCTCAGAACCAATGCGACTGGAGCCGATACTGATACAGTGGAGGAATCCATGCCCTTTTGTTTGGTACAATGACAAGCCATGCTGAGATTGCGGCATAAACACCCAGCAGACCCTTGTCCTATCAGAGGTAGCGATTTGAAGGCACCAGTCAACCAGAACTAGGAATTCAAACCTTAGCCCACTCTAGAGAGCACAATCCTGTGTGGGCCTCACATCAACAGGCAGCATTGTGCTCTGTGCCCACTGCCATACCATGACGGGCCGTGTGCCTGAGTTTTTGGATGAAATACTGAGATTTTATGGAACATAATGAAAGACAATGGTCCTTTCAGAAAATTTTTTTTTTTTTTTTGTTGTGTGATCATTGTATACAGAAATCTACAAACACTAGAAATATCATGGATTTCTTTAATTGCCAGTGCATTTTAAAGTTAGACAACCCTGACTCACATCTAATAGTAAATTTTAACTTGAAGTATAAACACAAATATTATTTTCTTATGTTCAACTGTGATTCGAAGAATAGAGAACAAAATGAGCCATTTATACGAACTTTTCACAGAGCCATTTTATCTGAATACGTGGCCCATTTTACCTAAAAATTACAAAGTATTGTCAACATAAAATAATACAATAGACAGGACTTTTAAAAAAATAAAACCTTTTGGAGATCGTATGTGAACCGGTATTTTTGTGGTTGTTTTAAAATTTTGCCAAAAGGTGACCCAATTCACCTGACTTCTATTGGTGTAATATAATGACATGACAACTTTACACACAAACTGAGACACATGATGAGTTACGCACTTGGACATGAAACAAATTGTGTATATAAATCCACTTTTAAAATGTTTGCTTTTTACCATTGTGAATTGTTGTTGCTTGACATGAGAATTGAAACTGACATGCACACATAGACACTGTAGATAGACAGACAGATAGATAGATAGATAGATAGATAGATAGCTGTCCAAATGACAGAAAAAGAGTACGAGTGAACTCTTGTGACACCTGCTGACAGAAAATAGAATTTCATTCTTAAAACACATAGAAACTTGGCTGAATGGGAACAATTTAAGGACGCCAGGTGATAAAACGCACACATCCAAGTAAAATCGTGAAAGGAAGGTCTTGGAATTTGATTGACTCCAAAGATTTTTTGGGGGGTTGTCACTGAGGTCACATGACCTATGCTCAGAACTTAGGTATGCCATTGCTGTATTTCAGGCCTGCAACACATTCTTAATAAGTTGGGACAGGGCCAATTTAAGGATAGAAATGAATTAAAAAAACAAACTACATAATGATGTGATATCAAACGGTCATGATTTGGTACAAAAGCAGCATCCTGGAAAGTCTGAGTCTATGATGAGCAAAGATGGCCAGAGGATCTCGTTTGTCAACAAATGCATGAGAAAATCATTGAAATGTTTAAAAACAATGTTTCTCAAAGAACGATTGGAAGGGATTTGCATATTTCTCCCTCTACTCTACTCTACTCTAGTAAGACGTCACAGCAGTCAAATGACCAGCACTTGGCACTTGAAGGGTTAAATTCATGTTGACTACTTTCATGATTAAGAGAACACATGACTTGAACATTGCTGAAATGCTCACAGCCTGGACTTCTCTGGCAGTGATCTCCCACTAAACATTTAATACTCTTCAGAGCTTAGAGCATCTCCCAAGACTCTCACAAACAACACTTCAGTCTAATAACAGCATGTTTTCAGACTAGGACAATGGTGGCACAGTGAGTAAGGCTCAGAACTACTAATTATACGGATGTGAGTTTGAATCCTGCACCAAGCTGCAACTCTTGGGCATTCAACTGTCAAGTCATTCAAGATAAAGGAATTTGCTGTAAACATAATTTAAATGTCGATAATGTTTAGAATAAAGTCAAGGATATCAATCCAAATACAATAATTGTCTCATCCAGTCCAAAATGAATGCATCAGAGGTAATATACCAGGCTCATTTGTTCATTTGTTAAATTCACTTTATTCTGATTTACATACGCAAGACAAAGAAGAATAATCTACTCTATATTGCCAGATATTTGTGGACACTATCTAATCTCTGTCATTTCAGCTGCACTCACTGCTAACAAGCTCATAACGTGAAGCATACAGACTCGACATCTTCATAGATATACAGCAGCAGTAGAATGGGTTGTACAGTGATTTTCTCCCTCTTCCCAAGTTTGTCAATTTTCTGCCTTGTTCTCTTAAAACAGTCCAAAACCAAATGGTATGGTAATTTGCTGGAGAACTTGGCTGGCTTGATCAAAGACCAAAACTTAACTGAACCAGAACCAGCTGTGAACCAGAGCTTATTGTTTATCATCAGTACCTGACCTCACAATCATGTTCCAAGGTCTAGTGGAAAGCCTTCTTAGAAGGGAAAAGGCTGTTGGAGCATAAAAGAGGGGACAAGCACCATATTAATAATCTTGACTATATAGTGTACTTATGTATGTAACTATTGTAACAACTCGTTAAAAATGCTGCAGACTTGTGGGAGAAACAAGTATTACAATCTGTCATCTTACTTTCTATGAGGAGAAATGGAATCGTTATTCTATTTTGAGCTTACATTTAGTAGACGTTCTCATCCAAACAATTAAAGTCTTATAATCTAAGCAATTGTGGATAAGGGTCTGGCTCAAATACCCAAACAGTGGCTGTTTGGTACTTGAAACCAGGACCTTTTGGGCCACAGTCCAATACCTTAACTTCATAATGCAGGAACATCTGTGAAAACAAACATTAAATCCTTTCTTGTTGGTAACAAGAACATATCTATTCCATTTTGTCCCAAGGGTACACACACTCCTCCACACGAATGTATGTGAACATTAAGCCAAAGCAATACACTGGTGAACAAAACCTAGCTGTGGAAAAGCAATAATTGTGAAGATCATCTGCAGAAATGGCAATATAGCAGAACATTAGGTAGCCTGTACCATCCTTCTGACACCGGCCGCAATTTTTCTGACACATAATTAGAGACCTGATTAAAGTATGGAAGAAGCATAAGCTCTTTTCTTCTGCTTAAAGCCTCATATCAAGGTAAATGATCAGCCATGTACATGTCACGTGTGTCTATAATAGAAATTCATAATCTGTTGTGAAACCAACATCTCTCTCCCACACACACCCAGAGTTGATCTGAGCCATTGTTAATTAAAACACAATTCATTTATTTAAAAAAGCAGGAAAAAAACATTCCTTTCACTATTTAATGTTGGATTTATTTTCAGGTTTTGATTGATACAGCATTTTATTCTCAGCTTATGGTAGTATAGGCCTATGGGTATTAAATTATTCATAGAGTGATGGCAATAAACATATATGGGTCCTTATAAGTCAGGTAGCACATAATATGCATTATTCACTGCCAGTTTCTTTCCCGTAAGTACAGGCCAAAAGAAAATCCTGTACTGATGCATATTTTTCCATGGGTTATGTGGACTGAAGATAAACTGTAACAGATTCTCTCTTTAAAGGGACTTTTTATACAAACATCAATGCTCTTGCTTAGACCCAGCTGTTCAAATATATCCAACTGATCCAAAATACATAACTGAATTAGCCCTTTATTAAATAATGGGCTAATTTAGTCAATTTTATGCTTAATAGCTTTTAAAAAATGGCATGTAGGTATTTTAATGACTAGGACACATCTGGGATAATGTTACAAAAAAATCATTTTATTATTTAAAGAAATGACCAGGCAGAGTATTGCATTACTTTTCACTTATTGTTAGTCCAGGTCCTGACAATGTGCCCTCCATATCCCTGCAGGTGAGCTTCTGGGGCATTAGAGACACACTTCTTTCATTTTCATTCATTCTCACGTCTCTTAGGTCAAAGAATAAAGCACCTCTGAGTCATATTTTGCCTCTGTTGTCTTCCAGAGTTTTCAAGACTTTTCTCATCTGATCCACACATCTGACTGTAATTTCAGAGATTTAAAATAAGCTTTTTATTGTGAGATCTAAAGAGACAGTGGCAATGCCATACATTTTTTAGAATATGTTCTATACAATCTTATAGAACAGTGATGCACTGGACCCAATGCATAGGGAGTAGGCTAAATCTCTTGCCCTAAATGTCCTGGTCCAAGGTCCTGATTGAAGACATTAGTGTAGCTGGTATTACCACAATAAAACTTTTTGCTTTTTTTCCCCATCTCTCTCTTTTTCACTGAGCATTTCTTAATTGCTTCATTATTTCTCTTCTTCTGATTGAAGGTAGTAATAACTCTAAAATCTATGTGCAATTCTCACCCAGGGAATTAACTTATAATAAAAAAAACACTTAATACTTAAATAAATCCTTCAGTCTGACAATTTCAACAAAATCTATGTATTTCATTTCTACTACTTGAAACACCACTACAACAATATTTCTCAAAGCAGTCATATTGATTAAAAAAAAATACGTGAACTGTCTCATTTAAAAGTCATAAGCATATTTTATTTAACCACTAATTCTATTATTTGTCACTACTAAATCCCATCCTATTTGATCATTGTCTTCCAGTACCTTCAAAGTTTGTTTGCATCTCTACTTCTTACAAAGACTCGGAATGAAGGTAGTTGAAAGAAACTTCAAACATAAGCTATGGCTCTAAGCAATGACATTTTCCAAAATGTGTTTTGAGAACTTTTCATTCGCTATACACAGTTACATCCTGCATATTTATGAAAAGCGAATCAAATATGTCCTGCTAGCTGATCACCACATGTTCAAAAAACAAACAAACAAAAAAAAACCACGTAACTGCTTTTTTCAGTAGAGGAAAGATTTGGAGTGGTCTCTAAATTCGTAGTATTTATTCTCTTTGTCAGAATGGAGTGAGCTAGAGCTAGCAGTGCACCTTCTCCACCATCAGGTGGCCCTTCCAACAGGTATTGTCTGCAAAGTTTGCAGAAAGGTTAATTATAGTCTATTGTTGTTCTCACCCTGTGATTAAATTCTTTCGCTCTATCGATTTTTGACTGTGACGTACACTTGGCTGCTGGCTGCTCGGTGGGAGAAAGAAATTTCCCTCCCACATTAGACCAGTTATTCTGTCAGTGATGATCTGTGAACTTAACTTCAGTTGTAAGCCTTGGGGCTACAATCAGAGGCTCATAGTCACTAATGTGGTGGCTATATACATATGCAATTATGCTGTGTGACAAAAACGAGTTTGGCTATTTGTGTAATGATTGCGGCCAATTTGTGAATTTTGCACCCACTTCTGACTTTATTGCTATTGCAGAAAATTTGGTAATGCGCAATAATTACATTAGCTGTTAGTATTCAGAATCTTTGGCATTCCACTTTAAGCTATATTTGCATCTCAAATTCCATACATTTCACTATGTCTTTATTGAATATAGTACCCTGATTTGCACTGCACCAGAATAGAGATGATCATTCAAATGTTAAATGAATAAAGTATTTATTTTGGTGAAGGATGTGCACTAACTGCTACAGCAAACATTATTTGGCTTTCTGACCAAATTAGTAAAATACTGATGAATGTCTTATTAAATAATTATTGATTATGTGCTTACTTTAATTGTCGTGCCTTTAATGTTATTACAATTTATCTGATTTGTACTAAATATTTTTAAGCAAAATATTGCTGTCGTCAATTTCCCATCCCATGAAAAGGACAAACAAATCTTAACATTATAGGTTTATAGATAGTGAGCTGATTTATGCTCACTATCACTATTACATGCTGCAATCTATGGTCATTAATATTGATAGTAATTGATAAATGGAGTGAATAGGTCATTTGAACACAACACTATAACTCAAATGTTTAGAAAAACAAATGTTTAAAACGTTCAATATTCATTCAGTACTCCCAGGTTTCCATTCAATATTCCCATAGTGTTTTCAGTATTCTCATAGTTTCTTTCAATATTGTCGGGTTTCCATTCAATATTCTCAAGTTTTATTCAGCATATCCTGAATGGCCAGATGATATTTTTATAACTAAAGTATACTTTACGGTTTCTCTTAAAGCTTCCTACTTTTTAACACTCAGGCTGTATAAAAGTTCAGTTGGCTCAAGGAGCAAAGAGCTGCAATTTACATGAAGTTCCACATCTCCAGCTGCACTGTTTCCAATATCCAAGCTCTTTGGCATGCCCTTCATGCTTCCTTTAAATATTTCAGCTCAACACCTGATACAAACTTTCAGCATTCAGCAGGTATATTCTAGTTTACACCTATAAGCCATAACTGTTACGGTTCGCCATGTTAAAATGATGACGAACCGTATTAAACAAAATATAAATGGGTTGGGACCCAAATGCAGTTAGCTCCAGTTGGTATTTATAACTGAAATAAAACTAGATAAATAAAAGGAAACGAAACAACAAATGTAAGTAATAAAATAAAACTCAATAAACAAACAGAAAATAAAACAGAAGATATAAACAACTAATTAAACTAAATAAAAGAAACTGCACGCCGTAAGCGTTACGTGCAGTAATTCAAAAAGCCCGCTTACGGCGTGCCTCCGTTGCGCAACACGTGCGCCGGGTCTGCGCATGCGCAGCGCGCAGTAACCCGGACGGAGCTTCCGCGAGCACGTGCCGCTCAACCGCGGATTAAATGCGGTCGCAGGGGCGCACGGTCGCGAAAACAAAAAAAAAAAAAAACGGAAAAGGTGAAGAGGATGTGTGACAACACTCTACGTCCTCTTCAAACAAGATCTGGGAATTTGATAACCCCGATCGCGGCGAGGAGGGATGACGGCGTGAGGAGAACGGCTGAGATAAAGGCCGAAAGCGCCACTTACCCATAAAAGGCTTGGGAAAACTGGCGCACGCGCGATTGCGCTGCTGCTGCTCACGCCGTCAAGCCGGGACGAACGCGGCCAGGGAGTGATCCCTAACAATAACATCAATGGACAATGAGTTTCTGTAATCATTGTCCATTTTAACAAATCCACTTACCATATAGGTGTACTTTATAGTTCTTCAAACTATAGTTTGTTTATAGTTCTATAGTTTGTGCTGGTATGAGTGGATCAGACACAGCAGTGCTGCTGGAGTTTTTAAACACTGTGCCTGCTCATTGGTCACCCTATCAGACTCACCTACATTTTTGGATCACCTTGTAGATGTATAGTTGGGGAGTTCCTGGTTAGTTTTAGTCATGCTCCAGTACTTAGCAGTCACAGGATGCTGCGAAAAGGTTGCGGTTTATATTTCTGGTTGGTGTTCATTTTTGGTTTGGTTCTCAGTTCAGCTGTGACTGGGGTGATTAAACAACTCCAGCAGCCATACTGTGTCTGATCCTCTCATACCAGCACAGCAAACGCACTAAGCCACCATCATGTCAGTGTCACTGCTGCACTTTTAACTCAAATATTCATGATAATTAAATGATTTATAATGAGACATACAACAAATTATTTTTACTAGTGGTCTCAAACTGTTGGCCCGTACTGTACTTAAGAAGTACAATACTGTGCAAAAGTCTTAGGCCACATTAGATGTATTGTTTTAGCAATGGTGTAGTGACCATATATAACATAATGCTAATGATTTTCAAACTTGCATTTGTCACTCCATAATACCTTTTTCCACTGATCTTCATTCCAATCTTTGTAAGCTTGAGCATATCTTAGCCTTTTCACCTGGTTTGTTGGCTGCTACCCTTCTTAAAACTCCATTTCTGATCAAGCGTCTTCAGACTGTAGAAGGGTCATCTTGATGGAGCTTCCAGATGCTGCTATTGCTCAAGTGTAAGGGAGGTTCACCCCAAATACTTGCCACTGAAGCCTATAGAAGCTGTTTCTTTTCTGATTATATTTTATTTTATTAATGCTGCACACAAATGTCCTATATTTTTGGATGTATTCTAATAAACAGATCAAACCATTGCTAAAACAATAGTATATCTAATCTAACAGTGGCCCAAGACTTTTGCACAGTACTGTATGTCTAAGTTCTACTACATTTGGAAGGAACTGATGTTCTGTCTGAGTTGGTCTGAACAACTGACCCCGCCAGGTTCTTCTACCAAAGATGTCTGTTTATGGACTCGCTTGAATTAAGTAGAATGCGTTGCCTCGTACACAAATGCTTCATTTGCCATATTGGCATCAACGAGGAACGCCCACATAGGCAACCATTTATCACGCTGACAACAGGGTGCTGTGTTAATGCTCCAAAGCTCCATCTTAAAAAAGTTAGATAGCAGGCTTCCCAAATATTTGGCACCATGTTTTGAAGCTGCTTTAAATTCTGTGTGCCTGATGTCTTTTCAAATTATAGCTTCTAAGTTTTCTTTCTACATTTTTTTTCAAACTCTCTGCTCTACTGGCACAATCAAACTTATCACCTTAAATTAAATTGCAGGGATAAAACGATTACACTCCCCGGTGGCTTTTGCAGCTCAGCTGTCTGCCTTTATCTCAAACGTAGGCCTCAGATACATCAACCAGACCCTGACTGTACACAGTTTAGCGAAGGAGATGGTGCTTTCTGAAAGAAATTTCTTATCACCTTGCTGTTTACTCCACTGGCTCCAAGGCTGAGTGGAGCTTCTGTTAATCCTGGTATTTCATGTTATTTAGGGTGTCTTATGGAGATTGATGGCAAATAAATTTCTTATCAACAGTCTGAACTACAACCAAGCAACACACAGAAAGATAGTTACAGTACTGTTTCCTGAGACTAAACCAGAGAGGTGCATCGTCTTATTTGTGGACCTTCAGTAAATGACCATCGTTGCGCTGAGCTCTACATCAAGCTGTTAATTATTAACCAAAGGGAACGGATGTTCAGCTGGACCAAAAATAATGGTAACTAGTTTCTCACTGAGCTTGTATAGAGAACATGGTTTATAATTGAAACATTGCCTGTCATAGAGTGCACTATATATAAGAGATTGTGTTTCCACAATTCTCCAGTGACCAGGAACTAAACAGAAGCATTGGATCAGAAGATTATTGTTTACAAAATCAGTTACCAAGAACAGGAAAGTCATATTGCATACGCACAGTTCCTCAAGGAACCGGTGCATAAAGATATAATAATATATTCATTAAATATTCATGCAGTGCTTTCTGGCAACCTTCTAAAATGCCATATGGAGCTGAAACTTGACACAAAACAGTGCTTCCATGAGATTTGGGCACTGAATGGCTATTTTTTTATTAATTACTCAAATAGGACTTTAATTATAATATCAATTTACTTGTTCTAAGCCTGCAATTGTAGCCATAAAGATATATCAGATCTCAGAATTCATAAGCAAACACATTAAGTTTACCTTTGTTAAAACCTACCCTACATGGTCAAAAGTATATGGACACCCCTACATTATATCCATATAAGCTTCAACATTGTGACTGTGGTTGCCTAATGTTTAAGGTACTAGACTATGAACTAGAAAGCTTAGGGTACATATCCCACCTCTCCCAACGCTGCCACTGTGGGGTCCTTGAGCAAGACCCTTAACCCACAGGGACTGCAACAGCTGCAATTGTTAAGATTGTATTAGTTGTAAGTCCCTAGGGATAACTGTGTCCGCTAAATGCCTAGACGTAAACATCTCACTCAGACATGGTCATTAATATGGACTTCCATTTTCCAAATTTACTTATTTGGGAAATAGGCAATGGTGTTGGTAGATAATTCATTGCTCCCATTGCTACTGTAATTCAACCCAGCTGTGTTGGATGCCGTTGACATAAGAGCTCTGAGCAGGACAGGTAAGTTCCTTCATATCAAACCTCATGCAAGAAGGTACTGTCATTGTGGAACAGGAAAGGATCTTCCCCAAATTTCCTGACTGAAATGGACGTTGGCAAGACATTACCATAGTCGCATAGATACTTTGCACATAGTGTGTGATTTTAAACAATAATATTCATTAAAACACAATATGAAGACATTTAGTACAGTAGTGTACCTTCCATACATTAGTGCTTTCTTTGTAACTTTTATAAAACATGAAACACTTCCCAAAAACTAAAAAGAAAGTAGAATGATAGTGTTTTTTAAACCCTTTTAAGACTGAGAGTCTCCTTTCTGTCAGCAGGTGTCACAAGGGTTTGCTCATACTAGTTTTCTGTCATTGTGACATGAATAAGTTATATATAAAACAGATTTTTATTTCCTATTATAATTCTTAAGAACTCCTTAAAGAGAACAGATGTTGATCAGTTGGACGTTAAATGGTGCATACCTGTATACTGAACTGTGAAGTCAGTGAGTGCTGCAACCACTCAGCAGTCTTCTTCTGTGAGCTAAACCACACACTTGAGTTGTTACTCCTAGACATTTGCACTTCACAACAGCACTTACAGTGTAATGAGGCAGCTCTAGAAGGTCAGACATTGACAGACGGGCTTGTTAGATAGGTGACACCCTAAGTTGGATGTCTTTAGCACAGTGCATTGCACTGCTGTAGTTTGAATATGAAGATTGCATACTGTTTAAAATGAAATGAATTAAAATAACAAATGACCATTGAAGAAAGTACATTCCAGAACCTAAGTCGTCCCTGTTACTGAGGAATGGGTCCAGCTGACAGTCACTGACATGGACACCACCTTTGGTTGATGAAGTGTTGCAGGCATCACCAGATTGGCTTTTTGTCACTAGTACTCTCTGTCTTTCTGGACTGAGATCACACACAATGACCATCAATGAGGTCGGCCAAATGTCTGCAAACCAGCAGCTCCATTCCATTAACCCCCTGCCTGAGTGGTAGTCTGGGCCAGTTTCAGAAGTTTGGTGGCTGACGTTAGTGTTCAGCATGGGTTTGCTACACATAATAATGGAAGGTGACATTGTGTGTTTTATGGAAGTATATTGTGTCGCAGGATCATAGAAATACAATTAACTCCTGTCCAGCTGGGTAGAGTAGTACTGAATCTTAGGCTATGTTCACACAGCAGGTAAAAGTGGCCCAAATCTGATCTTTTCTTCTTATGTGTTATCTTTGGGGCAGTGTGAATGGCAAAAAAACCCACACTGAATCTGACATTTTCAGTTCCAATTTGGTCCATTTTCATATGTAGTACTGAAATCCAATACGTGGCAATACAACTCAGTCTGAACAGTCAGATCGGAATTCATGCCACTTTTGTGTCATTCAAACTCAATATTCGCAATACTCCTGTTTCTGTTGACTCTATTTTGATTGGCCCTGTGAAGCATTGCTCTTTTGTGCATGTTTGTCAGATTAGGAGTGTGAACTGTTCAGATGTCGGATATACAGTACAGTGGGGTACACAGGTCACAGTTTGTCTGCATAAGCCATTTTGTTCTGATAATTATGGAGGGGTTTTGTACACATTTACATATTTCCTGTATTTTCTGTTTGTATCTTAATAAAGAAACTGATAAATAATTATTATTCATTCATTCATTCATTCATTCATTTTCTTATCTGCTTAATCCTGATCAGGGTTGCAGGATAGCCGGTGTCTAGCTGGTGGCACAGGGTGCATTTTCTATAGTGCTGAATCATGGGTCATTGTAAGCCTGACAATCTTAGACTGATAGATCCCAGAAAAAAAATTGGATACCTTAGTGTCTGTCAACTGTAAAATATGGTTAAGAAGAAGCATTGTCCCAGTGTTGATTTGATAATTTTTGTTTTAGTGACAATAAAGTTTAGTGCTACATCATTTAATAGAATTTTAGAAAGTCCTTTGGGGAAGGTCCTTTCATGTTTTACCATGACACAGTCAGAGTCATTAAATAATTTTTTGCTGACTTTGGGGTGATATAAATATATTGAGCTAAACGTGAACTGTGCTGGCATAGTGGTTAAGGTTCAGGGTTTAAATCCCTCCTCTGGGACCCACAGTTGGATCCCTGAGCAAGATCCTTAATCAACAGTTGCTTGGATTGTAACTTACTAGTTGGTCTGGATAAAGACATCTGCTAAATGACTAAATGTAAACAGATGCCTGACTTCAACTGCAATGAACACCTTTGGCTGAATTTTAAGTAAATATTGCAACCATGTTCCAAAATGTACTTGAAAGTCTTCCCTGTTAGAGTAGAATCGGTTATTGAGGCAAAAGGAGGACTGTCTTCAGAATAATGCCATGGATTTTATGTGTTATTTGGATGCCAGTTATCCACAAACATTTGGCCACTGAGAGTGCAAGTATAAGCCAGCTTCAGAATGTTTGGCTGGTTATGTAACCTGACATTAGTGTCCAGTGTGGGATTGCCATAAATAATGATGGAAGGTAACACTGCGTGTCATTTGGGATAAAACAATTTGGCATAAATTGTTGCTGGCCTGCATGAGCTCAGCTAAATCAAGCCTTTTCACGTTCCTACCTGCGCATTCACTCTTAGTTGATTCTTAGCTTGAGAACAAAGTGCTTTGGTGAAACTGTTCCTAAAACATTAATAGCCCAAAGAGGGCCTCAATTATCTGAACATTTCACAGATGCTTTTTGTAATAACAAAGGCATCAAGCCTGTTTTCAGGAACGATTATATTAGTGCACAAATGGTACAAGCAATGATATGTGACCTGTCTTTCTGCTTTGCATGGTAATGCCTTCAGCCTCCTGCTGAGCTCCCCCATTTGATATTTTCTCTCTGCTCACAAGATTTACAGAGATAAAAAAATATCCTGCCCCGGAACCAAGAAATTGCATATTTCCACCTGCAGGACTATTTCGGACCCCCATGTTCCCTAACAAAAGAACCTGCACTGAACTGCAATGATTCTGCTGATTAGTGCAGAGTCAACGTTTGAAAGGATTCCTGATTGGTCCTCGCACCGAACACCTCTCAGGCATATATCGATCTCACAGGTCATTGCGTGAATCAATCAAGCTTGATGGGCTTACTAAAATCGATACCAATTTCAAAAGGGCCTATTATAATAATGATAGGAATACAGGCAGCGTTACTGAAGCTGATCCAAATTAATACACTATTTAAAAAATCCTGCAAAATCTTTACTCACCGCCTGTGGTTCTTGTGAGTATCATTTTCACTACTACAAGCCATACACTATAAATCCTGGATAATAAATCTTTGAAGGGTAGGGATGGTTCATGTCTCAGTGATTTTAAGGATGTTCATTCTGGGATTGCATGCATTGCATCAGAGCAATGTGCTTTGCTCTTGATCTTGCCAACATTGTACATTACGCCTAGTACTTACTTCGTGTTAAACTCTACCAAAACAAGATGTGCTACCTTTGAGTCTGCCATACTTGCTAGTACCTCTATATGATATATTGCTGCATAGTATACACATTGACAAAAAAAAAGCAGCCATATAGAAATGTCGGATTGCTGCAAAACTTGCCATGCAGTTACGTCTCAGACAAATATGTAAATGATTACAGATGTGGTCTGATTAGTCACTGGGTCTTGCCACAAGAGGGTATAAAAGTGCTTCCCCCACTGCCCCATTGAAATGCTCTCAGTTGCTACTTTTGGATAGTGTACCTCTTGGTGAGAGATCAATGACTGACACTTTTGCAATATTTTGCCAACACTTCCTTCTACTTTACAGCCAATCAAGCATTTATGGGATACCAGCTTCAGCAACCTGAGTGTGCAGGATCTACAGACCCAGCTACAGATGCAACATCTGTGGTAAATGTGCTAAAGGATACCATAAGAAATCTGTATGCCTCCATGCCCAAATGTATGTCATCTGGTATCCATTTACATTTACAGCATTTAGCAGACGCCCTTATCCAGAGCGACTTACAATTGGTACAGTCTTACAATCCAAGCAATTGTGGGTTAAGGGTCTCGCTCAAGGACCCAACAGTGGCAGCTTGGCAGAGGTGGGATTTGAACCCTCGACCTTCTGGTCCATAGTCCAGTACTTTACCTGCTAGGCTACCACCGTCCTGGTATCCAGGCTAGGGGCAGCCTAACTGGGCACTAGAGTCTCCAGTTTTCCCCATATGTGTGTGTATGTATATATATATATATATATATATATATATATATATATATATATATATATATATATATATATATTATATATATATATAATATATATATATAATATATATATATATATATATGTGTGTGTGTGTGTGTGCGTGTGTTTCATTGGTGAGTTATGTTTTTTTTTTAATCAATGACTGTATTAGCTGTTCAGGATCAGACAGATAAGAAAGAATGAGTGAGTAAGTGTATTAGCTATATGATATGGACAAATACATCTGCAGTACAGTGATTGTTCTTTGTGAGTTTTTAAAAATACAATCTCATTTCTTAAGACACTAGGTTGTTACATGTCATTGGACGACAAAGGAATGGTCTGTAGCTGGCAAGAACACCATCCACTTCAGCTACTTAAACAGACAAACTCCTTCAGCATGGAGTTTGATTTATAAAGCTAGTGTTTGGATTGCCATTGGATATAGCAGAAGGGTGGATTGGATATTGGGTCCGATAAAAAAAATAACTCGCACATTGATGCCCAAATTTGAGAAGCAGGAATTCAGATAGCAGGGTTCGACTGTTTATTAGCACTTAGGCACATTTAGTCATTTAGCAGACACCCTTTCACAGAGCAACTAACAACTAATAGAGGTCTTACAATCCAAGTAATTGTGAGTTAAGGGCCTTTGCCCCCTGGACCTTCTGATCCATAGTCCAGCAGCTTAAGTATTAGGATACCACAGTGTCATGTAGCCAAATGGATAAAAAAGTGATAAACAGTTTGCATCTCAAACCACAAACTTCCATCTATTTATTTGTTTATTTAATGTCATCAGCATCACTGGCTATTCACGACAGGAACAAGGTTACATCGATACTAGTCAGACACCATCATACTGAGCCAGTTTAGACAAAAACAATTAACTTAACGCATATCTTTGGAATGTGCGAGGAAACCGGAGTACACGGAGTATGCAGTCACGTGTGAGAGCCTGAGATCAGGATCGAACCATGGATCTTTACTGCCTATTAAAACACCACTGCTGGTGATGTCCTTATTTGACATATTTAGTCATATGCTAATTCAACCTATTGCAGTTGAGTCTGTCTGTTCATGTCATATTTAAAAGGTTGGTTGTCCTTACAAAGAAACCAGCCAATAATTGTTCAATTAGCTATATTAACCATAAAAAAACAATCATATTTTAGGTGCAGGTACACCATGTTACTCAATATTTATGGGCATGTGCTTTGTCCACTTTACCACTTTGTTAAAAGGCCATTTTTTTAGTCTTAGCTTGTAATTACTAGTTCTAAAAACTCTACAATAAAACGAGACATTCTGTATTTTTGACTTTCATTTCAACAATGAGCCAGTATCCAAAAAAGTTCCTCTTCAACTTAGGTACTTTTGAAGGACATTGTATTTTCTCATTGTAATAAATGGTGTACAGCCGACTGTTTATTAGATGTGCTTTGAGACAGTGCTATTCAACTCCAGACGATGATAACGGCTCTGATTCCTCTGCACTTCATTTGTATTTTTCACACACTGTGCAAGTATTACCTCACAGGAAAAAATATTATATACCATCTTTTATGAGAGCAACCTGGCCAGAAGTCCATAAAATCATGTATAAAAGGAGGAATTTATTGGTATGCCAGTCCGCTTTGCTCTTTGTAAACATTTTCCCAACTTTAATCTGCTACAGGGTGTACATCCAAGCTGGCCAGGGAACTCTCATTTTAGACAGAATACATCATAGAATGAGAAAGCAAAGCAAAAAAAGTGTCAAAATCTGCATGAACGTGCATTTAGAAACGTCTTCGTATTTGCTGCTATGTTTCTTCTAGCCAATTTTGTCTCATTGTGTTAATTCTTAACGTAATCACACATTACCATCAGTGGTACAAAGTCATAAAGGAGAAAAGTTCAGAAGTTCATAGTGTAGTGCAGTGTTTCCCAAGCTTTTTGAGCCACGGCACATATTTCACATTAGACAAATCACAAGGCACACCACCAAACAAAAATGTCACAAACAAGTATATTTATTGAAATATAATGAAAATCTAGTCTCAGTTTACTCAATTTACTTAGTGAGAAATCTGGGCCTGTTTAGTTGAACACAAAGCCGATATCTTACTGCCCCCTAGTGGAAGAGAATGTAATTGTTCTGCCTGTAACTAGATGCCGCTTTCTTAGAGTACCAATCAAGTGAAATTGGATAGTCTTTCATGGCACACCTGATGATTTCTCATGGCACACTTATGTGCCGCAGCACAGTGGTTGGGAAACACAGGTGTAATGTAATGATGAAGCTGCTGGTAGTATGCATCACAGGGCCACAACTGAGTCATTCCCATTTCTGGCTTTTCATCCAAGTAGGTGAACTGGCTACTCCAAACTGCCCCTAAGTGTAAGTGAGAGGGATCTGTGTAAACCTGTAGTGTTCCCATAGCACTGAGAAAGTCACAGAAATTACTGACTTTACAATGAGTCCTACAGCTCCAATAAGAGTGGCTCTTTCAGCTCCCGAATGGTCCTTTCAGTAGCAAGAGTAGTTAAAGGCAAAATAAGAGAATGTTAAAGATTGTTGCAGTGCCTAAATAGCAAAACAATGTTGATTTTAAGTAGTATTTATAAATTCAATTCAGTACTGAATTTGTACTGAAATACTGCAGTCTAACTTTGTTATCTCAGCTCTCGGTATCTCATCAAACTCGTATCTAGCCACCTGTGATGGCAAAACAGATTTCCCTCAATGCAGTTTACCTCGAAAAGCCACCAACCTCAGCTCTCGCCCTCACCATTCTTGAAATGTGACAAATGTTTTGCCAGCAATGAAATTCGACCCCATTGAGCAACTAAGTTTTCAGTTGACTGATCGGTAGGTTTCACTTTAATCCTACTGACAGGATTCCAAACCCTCCTCTCACCGAAAATAGCCATGAAACAGAGGTATGCGAGATAATGAGGTAAGACTGTACTTAAAATAAAGTCCAGTGCTGTTGAGTAAAATCAACTCATGGATAGTTTTACTATATGTATAAGATAAGGAATTAGATTAGCAGGACTTTCTTCCATGTAGTTATTTTTGGTGTTGTTGACCTTGACAGGTTAATGTGATCCTTTGCCACGAACACAAGTTCAGTTGCTACATTCTAGAGGTGTCATGAGACCCACTTTACTGGGTCACATGCCCCAGTATAATTTTGCTGTGCCTCACTAAAGTCAAAATGTAAATTGTATCCTGGATTGCTCAGCAGAAGTACAGGACATACCATGCAAATACACTACAGGCACTACATTTCTCATAATTCGCCAGCGACTTTCCAAATGCTTGAGCGGCTAACACTTTCAGTCAGAGTCACTTTATTTTAGCTTTTTAGCATGGAGTAATGGACATCCGCAAATGTTTAGAAGAAAGTCGGCCACACTACAGGTAAGGTAATGATAGCTCATAGCTGTATGCTCCCATCAATAGCTACTTCTAACAATATATCGGTTACAAAAAGTTCATCTAAGACCACTAAAGCAAAGGCATTCATTAAACTAACATCAGGCATCAGTTATGTTCCTGTAAACATAAATAATGCAATAAAAAGTGTTAATGTATTCTTCATTTCTCATCCATAGCAGAGTAACACACAGTTTACTGTTACATCTATTAGCATTTAACAGGCATATTTTTATGAACAGTTGTGCCCGTACAACGGATTGGCAAGCAGAGGGGTACAGCTGTGCCCTTCTAAATTCTGTTTCCCCCAGTATGACGAGTAGTCTAGAAACACTGCTGGTACAGTATATTCACTATACACTCACCGAACTGTAGATGGTCTGATACAGGACAAAAAGTCTGCCTACTATGAGGAAGTAGCACGACTTGCAGCATTGTATGTGGACAATAACCTAAACGCTTTCAGCTGTCAAGATGTGTATTGATGCCTGAAGTCATCCCACCAATCTCTTTTATTTAATAGCACCACAGTTAACGCTGTGTAATCCTTCAGATTTCTTTGCTTCACTATCGCAAACAGCCTGAAATTGGAGGAGTCCAGCACATGCCTCATCGAGAAGGCACAACAGAGGATGCTCTATCTGAAGCAAATGAGAAAGCTTAATGTATCTTAACCAATAATGGTTGAGTTTTACAGAGCCATCAGTGAGAGTATTCTCATGTCCTCCATCACAGCGTGGTTCCACAGCGAGTTTTTTCTATTTGCCATCAGTCTCATTAACCAAATTCAGTCATTCTAACAGCTGCTCCACCTCACCCCATCCAGTTCCAATATTATCAGTGGTGGTTCTAGACCATTTGAAGTGGAAGAGGGCAGGCTGGGGACCAAGGGCTATGTTAGAGACAACAGTTACTTTCTACCTAAATGTGCATTGTCACCACATGCTGAATGAACCAGGCATAACTGTTCAATGCAATTCACCTTTTATGTATCATTGTGTTATCGTTTTGCAGTGTCTGCACTGTGTGATGTTAAAAGTTGTGCTAGTTTGTTCGGTGTTGTTGAATGGTACCAACCACACAAAGTAACTAACTGTACCACCCGACCTTCACATTGCATTCAAAGCACAGGACTCAAACCCAGGTACTCAGCAACTGCTGTTGCCATCTGTGAAGCTCTTACCATCACGTGACATGAGCTGCATGATCCCTACTGAAGCAAATGCAAAAACAGCAGGGTACTTTAAACCACACATGTACCTGACTGCATGAAGTTAGCTGTGCTGTGCAACTGTGCTAGCTATGGCTGTAGATAAAGTTATAAATAGCTAACTCTAGAGTGACAGAGAGAGTCTGTTGTTCTAGAGTTACTGGTCATTATGAAACTGAGATGTAATAGCTTTGATATAATAAACCACTGATGTCTATCGAACTGTGACCTTTATTATAGTAGAGCAAATGTTAGTCTGACATTGTCGTGAAATCAATTTTACATAGCACAAAAATGTTCTGAGCATTTATACCTCAAAAAGCCATAACGGCTACTTTGACCATATACATTATGAATGGCGTCTCATCAAGCTAGCTGTTTTTACCTTGTGTCTGTTACTGTGACAATACAGCTACTGTTTGACTCAAAAAATCCTGTAAAAACTTCACATATTTCTGATTTACCCAATACTGCAATAGAATGAAAAGACAAACAAATAAAATCATTCTAAAATTAGCAAACAAATGTGCGGATAACATGAAAGCCACACATTATGCATTCAGTTACAGCAGGCTACCACAACAGCAGACTGCACTGAAAAGGACACTGCAAGCAAAATAAAACTCAAGAATTGTGACATATACAGTGGGGCAAATAAGTATTTAGTCAGCCACTGATTGTGCAAGTTCTCCTACTTAGTAAGATGAGAGAGGTCTGTCATTTTCATCATAGGTACACTTCAACTATGAGAGACAAAATTAGAAAAAAAATCCAGGAAATCACTTTGTAGGATTTTTTAATAATTTAATTGTAAATCATGGTGGAAAATAAGTATTTGGTCACGCACAAACAAGCAAGATTTCTGGCTCTCACAGACCTGTAACAACTTCTTTAAGAAGCTCTTCTGTCCTCCACTCGTTACCTGTATTAATGGCACCTGTTTGACCTCGTTATCTGTATAAAAGACACCTGTCCACAGCCTCAAACAGTCAGACTCCAAACTCAACCATGGCCAAGACCAAAGAGCTGTCGAAGGACAACAGGAAGAAAATTGTATACCTGCACCAGGCTGGGAAGAGTGAATCTACAATAGGCAAAGCAGGTTTGTGTGAATAAATCAACAGTGGGAGCAATTGTAAGAAAATGGAAGACATACAATTCCATTGATAATCTCCCTCAAACTAGGGCCCCACGCAAGATCTCATCCCGTGGGGTCAAAATGATCATGGGAACGGTGATCAAAAATCCCAGAACTACACGGAGGGACCTGATGAATGACCTGCAGAGAGCTGAGACCAAAGTAACAAGGCTACCATCAGTAACACACTACACCGAGATGGACTCAGATCCTGCAGTGCCAGGCGTGTCCTCCTGCTTAAGCCAGTACATGTCCAGGCTCAGAGGTTTGCCAGATATGGATGATCCAGAAGAGGATTCGGAGAATATCATGTGGTCAGATGAAACCAAAACAGAACTTTTTGGTAAAAACTCAACTCGTCATGTTTGGAGGAAGAAGAATGCTGAGTTGCATCCCAAGAACACCATACCTACTGTGAAACATCATGCTTTGGGGCTGTTTTTCTGCAAAGGGGATAGGACGACTGATCCGTGTTAAGGGAAGAATGAATGGGGCTTTTAAGTCAAACCTCCTTCCATCAGTGAGAGCATTGAAGATGGAACGTGGGTGGGTCTTCCAACATGACAATGATCCCAAACACACCGCTCGGGCAATGAAAGAGTGGCCCGTAAAAAGCATTTCAAGGTCCTGGAGTGGCCTAGTCAGTCTCCAGACCTCAACCTCATAGAAAATTTGTGGAGGGAGTTGAAAGTCCGTGTTGCCCAGCAACAGCCCCAAAATATCACTAGAGGAGATCTGCATGGAGGAATGAGTCAAAATACCAGCTACAGTGTGTGCAAACCTGGTAAAGACTTTGAAGCCTGGAACTTCTGGTCCATAGTCCTAGTACCTTTCCAGCTAGGCTATCACAGTCCCAATACCGGCCAACGCCAGTCCATGATATTAAAATGTATTGCAAACATTGATTTTTTCAATAGATAAATAATGATCAAAGCTTATTATTTTCTTTATGACTTTTTATGACCTGTTTTAACATGGGGAATGCATATTTTGTATTATATGTAAACATGCAAATTTCAAGCGGTCAACATTACTTTTATGGCCATTCTAGTAGTTATGAAAATCTGGGCTTTCTAGCATTAAGTTTCATTGGATGAATATCATTCAAGTCACATGATCTACTTATTTGACCTTAATTTGCTCTTCAGCATAAATTGGCCCCCAGTGTTCACTTAAAATTGCTCGTTCAAATGCTGACTCGTTCCTGAATGACATTTAATGGAAAACAGACATTTTGGAAAGTGTCAAAGTATCTTTTAGGTTGTGAAGTTTTTCATTAAACACAAGCTGGAGCTTAGCCTGACATAATTAATGAGCTTTCGGAAGACTGAGTTTATTTGGTTAAACAAGTGCTTGATTAAAATGAAAACCCAGTCCAGGTTTACAGGCTCCTGAGTAGGTGATACCATATTCCATGGCTGCCACTCCAAGCCAATCATTTTGCCCTGTCCCTCTAGTTGGTGGTTTTCAAGTATGATGATCTGCACAACAGCATTGCCCAATGACTGACTAGTATATGCTAGGTCCCACCCCCACACCCACAACTAATAAAAAAAGGCTTATACTCGGACATATCAAAAATATGTGGGCATTATTCCATCACAACGTGCTTACTGCGGCATGAAAATGGATCAAGTTGTGTGGTCCCTGCTCACGTTTGCTTATTATACATGGATTAGACAACACTTCAACTAGGACAAACACTCATCCTCCATGCTAAATGTCTTTGTAAACTCATCCATTCCAGCTTTAACCTTGAGTGTTTGCCAGCACCTTCTGAGACCGCCTATAATCTAACCATTAGAATTCATATCCACTGATTACAATTCCTCTAACACTGTGGCTAATCTGTATTACCTCCACACTTGACTAATTCCATATGAGCACAGAATAGGAGAGTGAGGTCATTAGTAAGCCATCTTGCAAACACAAGTTTCGGGTCAGACTCTTTGCCCTGAGGTTACACAGGGTCGCAGTGAGCGAGACGGTTTACCTCCCGCAAACACATGAGCAACTGAGAAGACTCCCAATGAACACCATAAATATTCAAGCTTCCATGATTCAGCCAGACTTGGGAAGATTGACTGGTGGAATGAATGTGGGGATGGTTGTAGATTATTGTTTCATTCACTGCTCAGCATACCTTCGGGTGAGACAAAAATATTCCTCCTCAGTTAATTGCTTATCAGAAAAAAGGCTGGCAGGTCTCAGACAGCAACATAGTGCTTCGCCTTTGATTGGCAATTAGATCCTTTCTGAAGACATCTCTCTCTTTGGGCTATTGAAAAAGGCTTGCATACTTTTTGCTGGCAGAACAAATTCCTTGGCTCAATGTATTTAATTTATTTATGTAGCATGATCAAATAAAGCAATAACGGTGTTGGCCAGCTTTTGACGCTCAGCTGTTCTGGCCTGTGTAAGCATGTGGAATATTATTCCCCACATGAGATAAACACCCGAGTAATGAAAACATTAAACGGCCTAATGTTATGTATGATCTTCTCCAGAGAGGAACATATTCATAAAGATACCTGTAAAGTGATATTGAGCACGTTAGAATTGCTTTAAGCTCCCTTCTGCGTGCTGTAATTACAGCAGAATTCACGTTGGACATGCCTCATTTTTCATTGCTCTCCAATTAGATTGTTGTGCAACTTGTCATCAACAGATGTGAGCGTGTTTAAGAAGCATATTGGTTTCCAACGGCATGAAAGACAATATGTATCTATCAACTCCTGTCAAATTGGTTCCAAACAAGATCACTATTTTCAACTAAAGCGAGATCTATTTAATCATTTCTCCTCTGATAGCCTCCTGCCCATACAGTATATCTCTAGTAGGTCGTACTGTCCAGTGAAATATTCACATTTAATGTTAAGCTAAACATTTCCCCTGACTCTGTTAACCTTCGTTTGGTGATTCAACAGGAGAGAAGCTACAATGAAATGAACTGCATGATTCAATAAACGGAGTATTTCTCAGAAAGAAGGTCCTTGAGGACAAAGAAAATGTGAAGGCTAGAAAAAAACCGGACAGGCACATGAAAAGAAATAAAACAGGCTTATGCCGGAAGCCAAGGAACAACAAAAGTAGGAACTGTTAAACCTCATGAGGGATAAACATGAAAACGATTCCCATAAAAGAACACAATTCAGAGGGATGTCCTGAATCATATAATTACACTCACCAGCAACTGTTCAACTACACATTAATTCAAATATCTAATCAGCCAATCAATTGGAAGAATGTGAGCACATTTCGGCATGTAGACAATGCCAAGGTGACCTGCTGAAGTTCAAACCGAGCACCAGAATGGGGAAGAAAGGTGATTTAAGTGACTTTGAACATGGCATGGTTGTTGGTGCTAGACAGGCTGGTCTGAGTATTTCAGAAACTGGAATTTCCACACACAGACACACTCTAGAGTTTACAGAGAATGGTCCAAAAAGAAAAAATATCCAGCGAGTGGCAGTTCTCTGGGCAAAGATGCCTTGTTGATGCCAGAATTCAGAGGAGAATGGCCAGAAGAGAACCATCGACAGGGTGCTCGGACAAAACCAGAATCTTGACAGACCAATCACCAAGATTAAGACAAGCGAGGTCTCAAGTCTAGACTTGACAAATACTACAAGGTGTCAAATACTATAGCCATTTTTTGTAGTGTTAGATATCTATACAGAATTATGGTTAGACAGATCATAGTACAGATCATGAACCATGGCATTTTTGATCAGGTTAGGGCTGTATATATATGTATGTATATAGCGATAGATAGATAGATGGATAGATGGATAGATAGCAGCTCAGATGGTCAAGTGGACAGTACCTGCTGCTAGAAACAGCAGTTCCTGAGTGTCTGCAGCTTGAAGGTTGGGTGATGCATTTACAGAACTCTGTGATGGACTGAGGCCTATTGAATTCAGGGTTAGGCTCCAGACAAGGATAAGTGGGGATAAAGTGGGGATGTTTAGCCTTTTATTTAAGAATTGGATTAGCAATATAGGTTTAACCTAGCATTGTCAAACTCACATGCTTACAAAAATCTGTATTTTCCTCATACCAGCACACCAAATGCACCCAATAAAGAGCAAGTTAGTTAGTGAATGACTTGGTGTGTTTACGAGGTGGAATACTTAACTCACTATTACAAAGACAGAGTAGAATAAGGTATAGTCCACTAATAATGAATCACTAAATAAAAGTTTGCCTCACAACGTAATGACAATCAAAGGACTTATACTTCAATAAAAGGAATTATAAATCTGTTTGTGTAATAACAGAGCCTGTTGAACTTTAAATGACTGCATGACCTGGCTCACTCACACAGACAGCATATTTGCTCAGCTCTAATTGGAAGGTCTTGATGCAAAGCAACTTGACCTTCTCATCTCCATCTTGTTAGGTCGTGGACGGAAATAATTGATTATTTATGCGCAACTCCAAGAGGTGCTACAATTACCAACAAGCTGGTTTTGCCATAACACAGTCAGAAAAGTCATAGAAAGGTGGAATTGGCAATAGGGGATTAGCGTAAAATTGCTGTTATCCTCTTCGTTCAAACAAACCATTACACAGTGTGACAATTTGCTTATTTGTAAGCTTGAAAAAGGGTGTACTATTTGTTTCTAAAAGCCTTTCTTTCCTCTGTAATGAGAGACAAAGTTCAAATTGCTCATGCTAATTCAGGTCCTGTGTAGATGACCCTCAAGAGTATGTGCCAGGGAACCTACCTTGGATAATTTAAATTAAAGTCAATCAGTCTGGGAAAGCAAATGTTCAGACAATTTAATAATATCATTACTCGTCTTAAAATGCTGCTTTATTAATTTGCCTAATGTACACCCATTAAGCATTGTTTTAGGGACAACTCTATACCTAGATATTCTTGCAATTACAGAAAGGCATCGGTAACTCTACAGCCGATAACTCGATAACCACTACAGCCGGGTTTCTGTCCACTTTTCACAAATGTTATGTGCATTTATGAAATTTTGTTAGAAAAATATCCAAATTAAGTCGTCTTTCCATTCACTACTTTAGATGAAGTAGCCTAACACAATTAGAGGTGTCATCAAAACAAACAGGAATGGAGGAATTTAACTCGGTCTTTTATTGGAATAATCTTTACAGCCATTTACAATCCTTTTACTTCTGCATTCAGGGCTGAAATGTGGGTGCGATGGTTCTGGCCATGACTCGGCTTTAACACATCACACCTCTTCATTCATTCAGTTATCCGCATAATCATGTACATTATAATTTTAATACATAACGTTTACATTCATATGGGTTGACTATAAAATCATATCTAAATGTTGTGAAATCGATTTTGTTTTGTTTTTCATCTGATCAGGCTTAACAAAATCATGGGATGTGATCCGTCAATCACGTCGTTTATGCAAAAAAACCCTATTCCATCACCTTTTTGCCCCATTTCGGCTTTAGCAATGTTCTAACTTTTAAAACTCTTTTTGCAATATCTTCTTCTTCTTCTTTCGGCTTCTCCCTTTATCAGGGGTCACCACAGCGAGTTAAACGTTTCCACCTCACCCTGTCCTCCACGTCCTCTACTCTCACCCCAACTCCCTGCATATCTTCATTTAACACAACCAAAGAACTCCTCTTTGGTCTTCCTCTCCGTCTCTTGCCTGGCAGCTCCATCGCCAACATCCTCCTACCAATATATCCACTATCCCTCCTCTGCACATGTCCAAACCATCTCAGTCTTCCCTCTCGAATTTTGTCTCCCAATTTTCCAACCTGTGCTGTCCCTCTGATGATCTCATTCCTAATCCTGTCCACCCTAGACACTCCTAAAGACAACCTCAACATCTTAAGTTCTGCCACCTCCAGCTCTGCTTCCTGTCTCTTTGTCAGTGCCACTGTCTCTAAGCCATACAACAAGGCTGGTCTCACTACTCTCTTATAAATCTTTCCTTTCACTTTTGCTGCGACCCTTTTGTCAAACAGCACTCCTGACACTCTTCTCCACCCACTCCATCCTGCCTGTACTCTCTTCTTTACCTCCTTTCCACGCTCCCCATTTCCTTGGACAGTTGATCCCAAGTACCTGAACTCCTGTACCCTTGTGACCACTGATCCCTGTAGCCTGACTGTTGCAATATGTGGTACTTTTTTCGAATTTTGGAATTTTTTCCATCAGGTTTTCTTTGCACAATTTCAAAATTCGCAAAAACTTGGTGGATGGAAATCCCACTTCTGTTTCATTCGATTCCAATAACTCCTTCCTGGTGCTTTATGTTTTTAGTGTATCATTATGGTGAGCAGAACGACATCTCAGATTGCAAATCCCTCAGGTGGAAGTGCTACAACAGCAGAAGACCATATTGGGTTCCATTTCTGTCAGCCAGTGGGCACAGGCTCACCATAACTGGAAAGTTGAAAACTGGAAAACCTAGTGTGGTCTGGAGAATCACACAGATTGTAGGGTCAGAACTGAATGCCAACAACATGAATCCATGGAGCCAGCCTGCCTTGTGTCAACAGTCAAAGCTGGTAGAAGTGGGGTACTGGTGTGAGGAATCTATTCTTGTCACACTTTGAGCCCATTAATACCAATCAATTTTGAATGCCACAGCTTATTATTGTTTACCATATACATCTCTTCATGGCCACAATTTACCCATCATATAATGATCGATTATTGTCCATGCCATGAAGAAATAAGGTTGTTTTGCAAGCAGGACTCTACTTCCATTATTCCTATGAGTAAATAACTAACTTGTTCCTGTATACTGCTCCTATTTTCAATTGCATCATTGTAGCAGTGGCACAGGGGACTGGCAGAATGCCCCTCCTACCTATTGTCTACAGATTGGTCAGAGCTTCAAGTGTACCACCACACACCTGTGCATTACTGGTAAAGCTGGTTGGTCAGAATACTTGTATCCAAAATACAACATATGCTGGTATTTGCTGTTTTTATCAGGTTGTTGACTGAGTTATTCCTTTCCTCAAATATGAAAAATATGGCTCAACCTTTACATTCTTGCCAGCTATGTAACATAAAGCATAAAACGTTCATGTGTTAAAATATTGGATGGACACGGTGTCTCTTGTTCTGGGTTTGATCCCTGGTGGAGTCGTCTGGGTCTTTTCTGTGTGATGTCTGCATGTTTCCTCCCACAGTCCAAAGACATGCCAGTTAGGCTAGTTGGTGTCTCTAACGTGGCCCTAGTGTGTGAGTGTTTGTACGAGTGTGTGTGCCCTACAATGGATTGTCTGGGGTTATTCCTGCCTTGCACCTTGTGCTGCTGGCTGGGCCCGGCTCTCCCTTGACACGGTCCAGGATTAGCGGATAAGAAAGTGAATGAATGAATGAATCGTGAATGATTCAGTGAATGAAGTTGTGCAACTTAACACAACCTCTAAAGACTATAATATTTGTAAATGTTTCGGAACCAAGGCACACTAAATCAGATCATTAGTGCTACTCAGATTCCTGGAAAAAAAAATTGTCCCATTTATAATTTGTTCCCTAATATTGGTTCCACAGCAGCAATAATAATAGTGATCTTGTCAGCTAAGAATTCTGCCGGCGACTTGCCAGTGTTGGCTCACTTTTTGACTGAGTGTGTGTGAGTGAGGTATAGTGAGTTATAGTTGGCTGCATCTAGTAATTTCCAAATAAAATCCAAGGTTTTCAATGCGATTGATGTCTGGTGATTTTGCTGGCAAGCCAAGTGTCGCAAATATCACTCTGTGATACGTTTTTTAATCCATATAACACATTTGTCCGAACGTGCAACTTACTGATACTGCTATTGGGATTTCTTTGGAACTTAAGTAAGATTACCAGAGGTCCTTCCAAATATCACAGATTTGTTTAGTTGTGTGGGTTCCACTGTTCAAATGAAAGATTCAGTCAATCCAAAAGTGTGACCTTTGTCTTGATGGTATTTCTTCTGTTAACCTTGACTTGCCTTGCCTTACCCCTGGTCAAATAACATGTTTTGTTGCCGATTTTCTAAATGAAACTTTAAATATGATTCCAGCCTAAAAACATCATTAACATGTCCACTAAGGAAATGTTGAAAGGTGCAAAAAGCTTGGCAAGATGACTTTTTAGATTCCATAGTTCCTGCAAATCAACAAAACATGTAATTTAACCAGGGGACCCTGAACCTACTTTGTATTCCTTGGGTTATTTCTATTCTGTAGTCCTTTCAGACATTGGAATGACTGACACTGCACACTCAGACAGACCTATTATACATTACCATATTTGTCCGGTACAAAAAGGGTTCACCGCACCCTTTTCCCTTGTGCCATTTGTTCTTCCTCCTCGATCATCTAATGATTAATCTATCAACCTTTACTAAAATGTTTTCCTTCTTCACTCGCTTGAGCTACAAACGTCCAATTAACTAAAAGAGAGTCAACAAAGTGCCATCAATAAATCTAAAGGGGTCTGACAGCGAACTGTCTCACAAGCTGGTGTCCCAGCCCCTCACTTTGTCTTTCTGAAGGCATGGCTCATAATTTTCTATAGCATTATCTTCCCTTATCTTTCTCCTACACCCCCATTCACTTTGTTTTCTTTCACCTACCCTTCTGTCACACTGAAAGATGGATAACCCAGCCTCATAAACAAAGTCTGCAAAGACAGAGGAGATGAGAATGGGGCTCCAATTATGGGTACTCTGAAAGGAGAGTAGGTTGTGTGATCACAAACTGGATAGTCAACTGCCATGGACTGGGATTGGACTTTTTATCCTTGAAAAAACAAGGTCAGGGTCAAGCATGATGTTTGTGTATGATCTTTGAACATGAGCTAATTGGCAACAACGAAGGCTAGTTAACACCACAGACTCGATATTTAAGACTTTAACAGTTGGGTGATTTTACAGCCAGCATGCTGTTCAGGAAGGTCAGCTAATTATGGCAAGGATGAGGATAGAATCTAGCCTGGTTATGCTTTAAGGGCATCCAAAACAATGTGATGATAAAATGCCTTAATCAACCCAAAATGATAACATCTCTTGATTGATGATCTAATAATGTTTCATCTCTGAGCCTTGCCTTATCTGTATTCACTTTTCTGTTCCTGGTCATGCTATTATGATAGTTAATGATTCTTAAAAGTATAGAGCTGTCCTTAATTACATCTAATCAAAGCTACAAAATCCCTTCAGAAGACATGACTAAATTTGGTTTTATTTGAAAATGTCTACTCTGTCAACCCACAGCCAGAGCTAATGCCCTGTTTAAATATTCACTACATTTTACTCAATGTATGCTCACCTACATCAGGATAATTTAATAAACACTGAGTATTTCTCACAAACAGGGACATTCAGCACTGAGGGCTTAAGAAAAGAAGTGCTCTGAAGGATAGGGAACAAGTTGAAGAGAATTAAACAGGCTTCAGCCAGAAGCCAAGAAGACAAAAATGGGTAGCTGTAAAAGCACACTGGGGATGAAAGAGAAGCATCAATTCCCAAACGTGACAACATAATTTAGAGAGAAAGCCTCCCTACTCCCTCTAGGGTCTGTCTGGACTGCATGGCATATGTCTTTCCATCTCTCACGCGCACACACACACAAACGCAGACAGACACTTTCATAAATCTTTCAAGCTACTTCTGAAGGCGGCTTAAGACACAGTTTAGCCACATATAATTAGTATAAATGCAGCCAACTCTCCAAGGTACATCTATCAAGCACAACCTCACCCAACACACTGCAGTGTAAGCCACATGGTCAATAGGTGTCAGTGCTGGTCTCTTTAGGCAGATCAGAAAGGCCACACAAAAACAGTTTTTGATGGAAATAAGGTACAATTTGGTGAAAAATATATGAATACAGTGGTACCATGGTTCTCGACCACCTCAGAACTCATCAAATTCAGTTCTCTATGCATTTTGACTAGAATAATTTGTCTCAGTTTTCAGTGCACTTGCTTAAACTTGTATGATGAGTTGCGCGGCCGAAAGTTGATTCATGATTCAGTACACAGTGATTCAGTGGTTCAAATTCACAACAGCGGTTGCTCAAAGACCTCCTGCTATTTCTATCATGTTTGTCTTTGTTTCAGAACAGTACAGTACAGTATTCTTAGTGGAAATAAGTAAGTGGAAATAATTCTCGGAAGGAGAATTGTGCCAAGTATACTCCCGGTCTAACACTCACTGGAGTACGGTACGAACGTTGGAAATGAAGAGGACGAGACTCAAAAGGCTCAGCGTCCTCTTCAGAGCACGATTACAGAGGGAAAAGGAATCCCTCGATCGCGAGGAGGGTGGGATTGAGAGGGAGAGAGACAAACCCGAGGCTCAAAGCAGCCAGAGAAGTCTGGCAAAAATAGAAGAAAATGAACAAACACTGTCCCTGCTCTATCTAGGGCCCTAACTTACCTGGGCTACCTCTTAGTAGCCCCCGTCTGGAGATCTTAGCATCCCCAGAACGTACCAGTTTCCCTCAAAAGCCAGCAAACAAACGAAATGGACAAGTGTCCGGAATGCTGTTAAATAGCAGGGCGAGCGCGTGCTAGCGTCGGGCTGCCAAAGTACTAAATAGCGCAATACGAATCCAATGGTGCGAATTTTAAAGATTAAAGCCTGGCAAAGGCTGACACGCACAATCGCGCTGCAGGTGCTCACGCCGCCAAATACGAGCGGCCAAAACATGACTCCTAATACCATGGGTCCTAAAAAGGTTAGTTTATAAGAACCAAGCAAAGTTAGTTTACCAGCTAAACTAGCACCTGGAGTTCATCAAAAGAGTAAGTGTTGATTTCACTTTCAATCCATTACTCAACTAAATTACATGAGATTTTTCAACACTTTATTATAAAATAATACACAATATTATACAATATAGACCGCTCTCTACCAAACTCTCATTAAACCTCCTCAGTTCGTGTTACATTTGGATTTGTCAGAACATGTCTTTTTCGTAAAACGGGAGTTTTTAAAACGTTTTTAACTCAATAAAAACATTGTTTTTATTGAAAAATGTGCATAGCCACTCATGGGCTGTAGTCAGTGGTTGTGTTCCTACTCAATGCACCTATATGGTAGATGTACTTGATCAAATGGCCATTCAGGTAACGTACAAGTCAGTGCTGCCAAACCAGCTTTCTTTCACTCCAAAATCAATTTGTGCATCTCAAATTCAAGGAAGTTGCTCTCAGTCTTCTTACTTAATCTTCTTACTGAGTGATCCTCTTACTCCACTTACATTTTGCTGACCCATTTTTCTTAAAAAGTGATCAAAATTCAGTCATCCTTCCATAATCTACCAAAGGTAGAACAAACTCATGCTCATCGCTGACTTTAACATTCAAACTGCTTCCTATTCATCAAAAATCATCTGTCGACCTTCCCACTGCATCCAGTAGCATTCACACTTCTCCAGACAATTGTCAGCAACCTTGCACCATATACCACCACAGTGATCAACATCACTGACATCTGGGCTGGTTCCTTCTCTCTTCAAGAGTTACATCTCGACTAAAGAAGCCATCACTCACCCCCCTCTTCCCTTCCTGTCCAACAGTGGCATGCAGTGCATACAGTGGGTATCCCTTCTGCTACCCCCATCCCCCCTGGAACTCACACACATATTGTTAACGCACAGTAAAATTACCACATAAACTTTGGCGTGACTTAAAATTATTGTATGCATTTTAAAATACAGATCAACAACCCACAAATGCAATTCAAATGACAAAAGTAGCATGTACGAAAGAGCACAACAATGTTTTCCTATTTATTCATAGCTTAATTTTCTGTGTAACGCATTCAAAAATAATCCACCAATCCTGCAACTGTTCAACAAAGTAGTAGCACTAATGTCTTACATATACAGTATGCTAGGCAGCCAAAAACATTAAGTAAACACCAAGCTCACAAGTTCGTTAGGCTTATTTGAAGACAAAGTCCATCCTCCACTCCTTTGCCAGAAAATGGTCTATTGTTTTGTCGGTAGACTTGGCTGACATTGCTTAATTATTGCAAGTTTCCTTGCAAGTCGCCATTTGATGTTATCTAGTCAAATTAGTATGCGCAAAGACAGTGACGCATATTTATGAATGACTAATATGTAGCACCGTCTTCAGTATGCTGAGAAGGGTTAGACAGCTATGTGCCAGCCCCTGTAGTGAAAATCATAAATGTGATTGGTCAGATTTTTTGTCCATTTGTTAATAGACAAGCCCTTCAAAATATCATCAGTAGGGGCACGCAAATACATAGACAAAATTCATTCTAATGAGCCATTTTGATTGGATAGTAGCACTCAGTCAAATATGCATCCTATATAACATCTGTTTTTATTTTACTTTATTCAAGAAATAAATATTTATTTAACATTTTACATACACCAATTGTTAACCCTTCTCTGAAGGGTTAGAAGGGCCTGACTGCACACCACTGCTGTCCAAAACCCTCAAATGTGCTCTACTTGGACAGCTGTCCACCTTTCATCAAGAAAACAACCTACATGATACCAAACCAGTGTGGTTAGAAGGTGGGTCATCTACAGAAAATGCTCTCCTCACAGTAACTGAAGTGCTTCAGAATACCATGGAAAATGCCATGTATTCAGTACTCATCATTCTGGATCTATTGGGGGTTATATCCTTGCCTTCTCCACATACTGACATTCAGTGGCTCTTCATTGGTGGAATGAGTTCCCCACACCAGTCAGAACAACTCTGTGTGTACCCCTCTTCCTTCTGCAGAAGTCTGATGACTCACGTCTTCAAACAATGGCTTGGATAATTTTTTAATTCTCTGCACTTTTTATTTGTACCACTCCTTTGTATGCATTTTTGTCAACTTATCCTCATCCTGCATCTTAGAATTTATTATATGTGCCCTTAGCATCAAGCATACATTGCTTGTTAGTCTTTGAGTGGCATTATTACTACTCTATGACTGGTAATGAAGACTTACAGAACATCAAGTACAGGTATGTGCCATTTAACGATCGCATTTTGTTCTGTGAAATGCGACGTTGACCAAACATTATTATAGTAACAACTACTGTACTGTAAATATAAAGGGTATTTTCACAAAAAAAACTGCCTGCAAACACTACGTAATGCATCAGAGACACTACCAATGTCTGAAGCTAAAACTGTTCTAAACAATAATTGACAAAAACTATAGAAAATACAGTACTGTTACAACACTGTGTAGGAGAAAGCTGTAACACTACACTTATGATGATGGTATGAGGAACCTGATACTTCTGTTTGATGGAAGCCCAAAATGCATCGATAGACAGTATTACAAACAACACCGAAGACTGGTCAGATAAAACAGAGACTCAATGAGTGAATGTGAACCAGTTAATAAAGTTATAGGTTAGAGAAAATATATGGGTAGTGGAGGCACAAACAAAGGAGTACTACTTACAATAGGACAAGCACATACACTTACAGACACAATTTATAGTTTGTTAGAAATAATTAGCAGAAGGTCATAAATATAAACACGAGGAACTTAGAACACAGTCTTCAAATGTGAGCTGATGCACAAGCGAGCACACAACCGGTAAGACAGTTACAGTGGTGCTTGAAAGTTTGTGAACCCTTTAGATTTTCTATATTTCTGAAATAATATTGGCTAAAACATCATCAGATGTTCACACAAGTCCTAAAAGTAGATAAAGAACAAGTTAAACAAACGAGACAAAAATATTATACTTGGTCATTTATTTATTGAGGAAAATGACGACCCCCCCCCCCTGTGCAGCAATAACTGCAACTAAACGTTTCCTGTAACTGTTGATCAGCTATGCACACCGGCTTGGAGGAATTTTAGCCCATTCCTCCGTACAGAACAGCTTCAACTCTGGGATGTTGGTGGGTTTCCTCACATTAACTGCTCACTTCAGGTACATCCACAACATTTCGATTGGATTAAGGTCAGGACTTTGACTTGGCCATTCCAAAACATTTACTTTATTCTTCTTTAACCATTCTTTGGTAGAACGACTTGTGTGCTTAGGATCGTTGTCTTGCTGCATGACCCACCTTCTCTTGAGATTCAGTTCATGGACAGATGTCCTGACATTTTCCTTTAGAATTCTCTGATATAATTCAGAATTCATTGTTCCATCGATGATGGCAAGCCGTCCTGGCCCAGATGCAGCAAAACAGACCCAAACCATGATACTGCCACCACCATGTTTCACAGATGGGCTAAGGTTCTTATGCTGGAATGCAGTGTTTTTTCCCTCCTCTCCAAACATAACGCTTTTCTTTTAAACAAAAAGTTCTATTTTGGTCTCATCCGTCCACAAAACATTCTTCCAATAGCTTTCTGGCTTGTCCACGTGATCTTTAGCAAACTGCAGACGAGCAGCAATGTTCTTTTTGGAGAGCAGTGGCTTTATCCTTGCAACTCTGACATGCACACCATTGTTGTTCAGTGTTCTTCTGATGGTGGACTCATGAACATTAACATTAGCCAATGTGAGAGAGGCCTTCACTAATATGTAATATTGGATCATTTTCCTCAATAAATAAATTACAAAGTCTAAAATGTTTGTCTTGTTTGTTTAACTGGGTTCTCTCTCTCTCTCTCACACACACACACACACACACACACACACACACAAATGATGGACTTCTATTAAACTGGATGGACTACAATACAGCCTCTGCTTGTGGATCCAAAATGTTTAGCTGATCAGCTGTTCACAGCCGCAACATCCGGAGTTTAAAAAAAATATTTTAATCTCCTTTTATAATTTATTATAATTTTTACGACCTCGGTAGTTAAGGTAATGGACTGTGGTGGCCTAGTGGTTAAGATACTTTGGACTAGAACGTCCAAGGTTCAAATCCCACCTCTCCCAAGTTTCCACTGTTGGTCCTTGAGCAAGTCCCTTAACCACAATTGCTTGGATTGTAAGACTGTTTCAATTGTAAGTCACTCTGGATAAGAGTGTCTGCTAAATGCTGTAAATGTAAATGTAAAAATGTAAGTAAACAGACTTTGACTGGGTGGTTGTTACACATCGCATAGCCGTACTTGTATTGTGTCACCTTCAACTGTTTGCCAATTTTGTAAGTCGCTCTGGAAAAGTGTATGTGCCTATTGACTGAATGTAAATATAACTTGAAAACTCTGTGTGTATCTGTCTTTTCATGAAAAATCTCCCATCTATTTATATCAAAACCCTTATGGTTGAGGACTACTGAGACTTTAGCTTTTAAGAAAATTTAAATTCTTGATTTAATTTGCATGGAACAGGACACAAGCTACAACACAGGACATCTGTGGTCAGGTTATTTCAACTGATTTGTATATTACATACAACATCGTAATCAGAGTTCAATCAGATCTGGCATCATGTTTCATGTAACGAGTCAACCACAGAATACCTGATAAGTGAAAATTCAGACAGAAAAAACACACTTGAAAGGAAATGCTTTTGCTTTCATCATTAGCCCTCTCCTCTGCCCCTAAATGTTTCATGAACATTTGGAAGCACTGTGAAGGCAACTGGTCAATTATTTCTTAATCTTAAAACCGGAGAAGTGTTCATGGAAGTCTGTTCTAACATTTATAGAGCCCTGAAAGTGATCTGATAACTTTGCTTTAGGCCAATAAGAAATTTCATTTCTCTTGGGATGTCAGTCTTATCTAGTTGGATTTGCAGGCTCCTGTTCAATTTGTAGAGCCTTAATTTAAAAACCAATGACAGGAAGAAACAAGGAAAGTTTGCATGGGTAACTAAGATAGTGTCCTACACAATAATTAATCTCAAAAGAACTAGGCTGACTGTCCTTCCTTTTAGGGCACTGCACTACTGCAACACCCGGAAGGACGAGGCAGAACAGCTCTGGGGCGTTATGGTCAGAATTGGGTTTCAAAAACTTTCCATATCTACATGGAAATAGAATTATGCTATCATTTAGCGATTTAAGCTTAGCCTTTACTTCCTTTCGGGCTGGTTTTGGATAAGACAGAAGCAGTGCTTCACAAAGTGGCTCTATAATTCAGAAAAAAACCTTTCCCATAGAACATGAGACAATGCATGGGATATACTGTATATTACCAGATGTTACTTGCACAAGACACTTTATAGCTAAAAGAAGTACAATCTTTCCAGACACAGGTGCTCGTAGTTCATAAAAAACCCCACCTGCTCATGTAAACGAATTCAGAGCAGTCAGTAAATTGGGGTGATTCATGAATATAGCACCTGTTTACTGCTTAGCTGAAAACACAGAACACAAATGTACAGTTTGTAATCATTTATAAAATACAGTGGCACCTCGGTACGTGTTTCATTTTGACTAGAACAATGTATCGGTTCTTGGTGGCTCTGCGCACTTGTTTAAACTTGTATTCAGTTGAGCCATGCGACTCATTTCAGCTGAAACTCGATTCGCATGATTCAGTACACAGTGATTCAGCTTCACAATAGCTTTGATCAGAGAAGAGGTCCACTGTGTTTATCATAGTTTTGTATTTTATGATATTCTATCCTACTGTTCCATTCTTAGTGCAGATCAGCTTCAACTCATCAGCCTCACTTCTTGCCTACTACTCTACTATGATATACCAAATGCTTTTTAAACTCCCCAGTTCATGTTACATGTAAATTATGATGGATTTGTCCGAACATATCCCCTTTGTAATCACCTGTACAATACAACTCCATTAATGCATATAATGAATTATTAGTGTGGATTTCCTGGACGCCTGGAACGAATTCATTCAATTTACGTTTTGCTTGGTAATTGTCGTTTTTGGTTCTGGACAAGACTTCTGGAACGAACGACTAGAACCGAGGTACCACTCTACTTGCAAAGCAGTATTTTATCAGAGAAGACACAGTTGATATATAAACTCAAGGGTTTGGATTATAAATATCAACAAGTCCATTTAATGAGAGATTTAGGTCATGTTTTGGTTTAAAATGTCTTTCACGTGCAAACGAAACCAACCAATCACATTTGCTCACATTTTCAGTGTAAATAAAATGTTCGGAGCATCCTAACACTGAAGCTGTAAAATACTTTGTCCTGTGTCTATATGGCAGTGTTGTGCCAGTTCACAGCTTTTCTGAACTAGTTCAAGTTCAGTTCATACATGCTCAAAGTGAACAGTTCACGTTCAAAGTTCACAATTTTAATTCTGAACTAGTTCAAAGTTCAGTTCATTTTACTTTTTTCGTGAGATATTCAAATAAATACTTTTTTTCACACTACAAGCTAGAAATCATTATACGTTCTTTGAAACTGCTCATTGTAGACATTTGCTCATGACACTGCAATTGTGTACGCGGCGTTGCTATGCCTACCTCGCTCTGCTGCAATTCATCAGGGGTAACGTCGTGCGGAAGCCAGTATGTTATTAACTAGCCAGTATGTTAACTATTCTTCAGCCGGACACTACTGCCCGCAATGCAATTGCGACACAATGTCAAAACCATTTCTGTCTGGTGATACATAATTTAAGCGGCACCAGCAAGAATACAGGAGGGAGGAACTTTCTCTCGTTGCGTTTCAAAAGAGAAAACAGATGTCACTCAGTTTTCAATGGAAAACTAATTCCAACGTTCATTTACAGTGATGTCTGCCGTTCATGACACATAATGTGAACTAATTCACGTTCAAGTTCTTTATTAAAACGTGTTGCGTTCAGTTCAACGTTCACGAAAAAATGAGCGTGTTCAATGAACGCGTTCTTTTGAACTCGTTCACGCACAACACTGCTATATGGTATATCAGAAACTCACAGAATAATACAACCAATTTCTACATAACTTTGCTGAACATAAGCTCCATTAGTTTCCACACTCAGGTTTGAAAATGATCACAACATACCTAAACAAACAAAACAAAAAACATGCTAAATGGTCTACAAATCTATGAAGAAAGGGTTAAAAAAAGGTAGGGAAGTCCTTGATATAGGTCCATTAGTTCCCAGATTGCAAGCAGGTAAGAGTATTGTGAAGAGCAAAATGGAAAGTCAAAACAAGAAACTGCAGCACTAATCTTCAGCAGAACTTCAGTGTGTCCAAGCTGTTTATGACTGTGCCAGGGTCAAGGTTGGAACTGGTCCTCTAAACATGGGGATAATACCAGACAGTAATGACTGCAAAACTGAATATATGCCCAGCCCCAGTGCAGAAAAGAAGAACTGAAACTCTAAATGACTAACCATGACAACAGAATCGCTAATAACTCAGCATGTCCATTACCATTGTCTTGTATAAACAGTAGGTGCATTTCCAACTGGTGAGAGGTCCAGCAGAGTTCATGTCAGACATGGAGCATGTGGTGAACCTGTATGTAAATGCAAGCTTGCTGCCTTCCTCGTGTTTTCACATAGCAGACAGAAAATCAGGACAACAGTCCACTGCATGGCTGGTTTAGGGGTTGCTTTTGCAGCACCTACAGATGATCTCAAAGCAAAATCCTCTCCCCTAAGGGAGTACTCACACTAGGCAATCTGTACCACCACCGCGCTCGGGCGTGACTGACCCCCCAAAGCATGGTTCGATTGGCTAGTGTGACAACTCCAAATCCGTGCTGGGGAACAGTACACTGAACCGCTGGACACAGCCAGGCAAGTCCAATTTATTTCTCTATAGTGCTTTTTACTATAGAGCATTGTCCCCCAAGCTGCTTTACATCTAATCTATTTCCCACGTGCTGCTGAGCAAGCAAAAGTGTCACATTCCGCCCCCATACCGTTCTTCGCTTTCTCTTCCCTTCTCCCCCCCCTCGCCCTTTTTACTAAGAGGATTGGGTCTCCAATCTGCTTTACATCTATCTATTCCCACAGCGCTGACTGAGCAAGCAAAAGTTCACAGTGGCAAGGAAAATCTCCCCTAAATGTGTTGAGGAAGAACCTTGGGAAAACAACGACTCAAAAAGACAAAAACCCAGCCTCCTTGGAAAGCCCCTAGACTTCATGCGTAAGAATTAAACTAAGTTAACCTAATTAATAAGTTTTATTATAACTTTTAAAATACACAGAAAAAAAATACATAGGACATGTTAAAAAGAAAATATGAAAAAATAAATAAAATACAATGTAATAATATATAGCTTTAAATACATTAAAAGATAAATATAAAAATGAAAAAATTACACAACTATAGAATATAACAATAGTATATTTATAATAAATAAAATAATATGATATATAACAGTATAAAATAGCAATTGATTCTCGTTGGGTTGTAGTGTTTCATACCTTAAGGCGTGTTTGCAGGAAAAATGGGACAAAATAACAACTGGAATTGCTTGCCACTGGCAAACCATCTTTTAAGTGTTGTAAGTAGCAATGGCAACAATGCTAATGGCATAAATGCTTCACTGTCCCAACTTTTTTTGGAATTTGATGCAGGCCTGAAATGCAGGAATGGATGAATATTAACAAATGAAATGAAGTCGATCAGACAAAACATGAAATACATTTATTTTTTTATTTGCATTTTCGATATTGTGCCAAGTTTTTCTGATTTGGGGTTATATTTACATGTTCAGTGAAGTGCCAGATGTTACTCAGCAAGACCTCACGCTCTAGTCAGTATTGATTGTTCACATATGCACTGCGTTTGTTTTGCATTTAGAATTCTACAAATGTATAGTATTTTTCAAATAGCACAGCACTTTGTAGAAACCATCATGTCAAAGCCAGAAAGACACCAGGAATATTTCTAGATCATTTGGAAACAAAGTTTTCAGAGTAAGACAATACACAAAGACAATAAGACCCACTCAGGGCGTTGTTAATTTGGCATGCAGAAAGCAAAGAAGGGAGTATCAGTATTCACACAGGAGATTGAAGGGATATTTTTTCTCTTTAGAAACCCAGCTGACTTTGTTAGCAGAACCGCAAGAACAATACACACACAACTTGCAGACATCGCTGCTTAGATAGCATGACTGCAGATAGTCACAGGCAGCTGATAAATCTATTCGGCACCCTTGCAGGCACAGGGGTGTAATTTTACAAATGCAAGTGGTTTTACAGACATGAGTAAGGTTGGGTGCAATTTGGACCTCTGGGGTACATGTGATTGAATAAGCTGCTCCACCAAATAATTCAATTATCATAACTACAAAGAAAGGCCATTACATTTACATTTGTGGAAGGAATTAAAACAGGACCTGAAGCAAACCACTGGGAACAATCACGGACAAAAGGAACAAACATCATTATCATACAGTAACTTAGATCTTGGATAAATACCTGCATAGAGACGCTTAGGACAGAGGAAATCAGCCATGAATACATTTTTCTATTTTATTGCCAGATATGTCCTTAGATAGACTTCATGTTTAATAAATGCCTTAAATCTGGTCTGTCAGAAGTCACCATTTATTATTTTTATCATTTCTTCCTACAGAGGCTGCACTGAGGTGTGGTTTACAAGCCAGATGGTTAAAAAGTTCAATGGGATTAAGTGATTACAAGAAGATAACATGAAATTAAAAAAACGTTTCCTATGTAAGTTCATAGCTAACAAACTATGCATTGTTGCTATAGAAAAACAGTAGCCATTCACAGTTTTTTCTCAGGAAGTAGACATTTTACAGCCAAGTGATGTATCTCCCAAAAAACTGAACAATGACCACTGATACAATACAAATTCTTGAGTGCACATTGCTTCTGAGCAACACCATCATTTCCAGTGGTAGCCAAGGGTACAGTTAGGGGCACTGCAGTAGGTGAAGCCAAAATGCACTGTTTGCGTCTCTTTTGGACTGTCAGTAAAGGCCTGCTGTCCACAGGCAAAGCTTGGTGAGTGGCCTTAAATGAATCTGTCGGTGTAATTGTTCAGCGAGTGTGCTGCTCAGAGAGCAGACTACATTCCATTAGGTGGAAAAGGCCCTGGGGGAGTGAAGAGAGAAAGCTAGATTGTGGACTTGATGGGTGTGTGCATGTGTGTGGAGGGATGCGATTCTAAAACCTTTTCGGTGTGTTTGCACCCACTGTTTGTCCATGGGAAAAGAAATAATGTCTGGTCCCATATGACTTCACACAGAATCCCAACGACCACAGGAAATACTCCCATAATGGTGAACTGTGTGTTTATACAGGAGCTGTACAGAGGACTTTCATTAATATAATATGAGCTACTTCGACTACAATTAAAATACTGGGAAGAAGAAGGAGTTGAATAAGTAAAACTGTTTGCCTTACTACACAACAGCTAGCAAAAAATGTTTTTGCTTTAGTTCAGTGAAGACAATAGTTGGATCTAAAATCTACACACATGAATAAAACATTTGATCATTCAGTCACTAATGATTTTAGTTTAGTCTTATCATATAGGAAAGAGATCATTTGGGCAAACCTTTGTCAAGAACTACAACATGGTGTTACATTCACAAATGCCACTTAAAACTTTACTGTGCAAATATAGAAGCCTCATCTAAATCACGTCTAGAAGTGGTGTCGACTGTTCTGGATTCTGAGCCATCTGGGATTGATCATCTCACAGTGGTAACATACATTATCTCAGACAAATCCGTTTTCCAGAACTTTTTTCCAAGAAATGGACAGTGTGTGCTCTGGACCAAAGAGGAAGTGGACCATCCGGACTGTTATCAATAAGTCCAAAATCCAGGGTCTGTCTGTGGTACGTCATTGTGTCAGTTCCCTTGGCGAAAGGTTACACTTCTGTGATGGCAGAATGAATGTATTTGTACACGTTGTCTATGGGGTGGCATGGTGGTGCAGTGAGTTCTACTGATATTGACTACAGTTGAGCCTACTCCAGCCTAAAATGACAATTGAATACTTTTTTTTTTTGTTCATTTTTTTTTTTTGTTTTTTTTTTATTTTCGTTTTTGACAAAAAAAAAAAAAAAAAAAAAAAAAAGAAAAAAAAAAAAATGACAATACAAAAAATACTGAAAAAACAAAGGAATTGATTAAGTAAACTGTTTGCGTTACTCACAAAAACTAAGCGCAAGAAACCATCTGGGTCAAAAATCTACACTACATGAATAAAGCATTAGATGATTCATTCACTAATGGTTTAATCTTTTCAACAAGTCATTAAGACCCCATTTACACTTGGTCATATCATGCGTCTTGTACCTGGATAAGATTTTAACCTCATGAATTATGAACCCATTTACATTCAATAGTCGAATGTGTCTCCAGTCAGCCAGATAGAAATCCAATTGCTGCATCCCGTGTAATATGTAAATCAGTTAATGAGACTGGGCCATTCACCTTCTGTGTTGTTCCCAGTTTTATTTGAAAAAAATGGTTTCTAAGTCAAAGATGGTGTTGTTTTACATAATCGCGTTAAATTTCTTTAAACTAAGAGGGAGCACAACTCGATTTATGATTCACTATTCAGTACACAGTGATTCAGGTTCACTATAGCCTTGCTCAGAGAAGATATCCGCTGCTTTTATCGTGTTTTTCTTCATTTTTACATCAACAGTACTGCATTCTTAGTGCAAATAAGTATCCATGGGTTCTTAAAAGGTTAGTTTAGAAGAACCAACTGAAAGCAAAACAGCAACTGAATGCTCCAGATCACAGACTGCAGTGTTTTGCTTTAACTTTTCACTTTCAATCCATTACTCACCAAATTACATGAGATTTTTCAACACCATTATAAACTAAGCTTTGTGTTAATGATTTTGGCCAACTGGAGGTTATTTTAAGTGTTTTATGCTGCCTTCAAGTCGTCCTCGGAAGTTCCTACTTCCAAGTTTGGAGGTGGTACTTATGACATGATGTACGTTTAAGTGTTTTTTGTCGGCTGGTGACGCCAAAAGAAAACTTTTGTTTGTACTACTTCTATTTTTGTATAGGCAAAGCCAGCAAGTTTATTTAGCCTTACTTGAAGACAATGAAGCGAACAGGACACGAATTAGATGAGTAATATTTTATATTATATAATAGTATTTTGTGGTAATTCCTCATTAACATTAGTGCAAGTTGGACAACATGTACACTAGCTTAAACTGTACAGCTGACATGCAAAACTACTGTTAGTAAAGTAAAAACTTTATGTTGACTGTAGTAGCAGCATCCATGCCGGCAGCCGCCATGATGTTTCGTTACTGACACGCCCCCAACTCGGAAAGTCGGGGGTTATCGAAAAATCCGCGTTTCCCACTGGTAAATACGACATTGCGGTGACGTTTATGTGATCTCATCTCGTAAATACGGTATTTCCGACACCACTTGAAGGCAGCATTAAACATGAATTTACTCATCACTACTTATGAGACTGAATAAATAAGCAGCACCTGTACAATACAATTTCATTAATGCATATAATGCCATATACATTGTGGATTCTGGTGGTTCATGAACTGGTCATGAACTGAGCTAGTCCACTCAAATATTTGCTGATAAAGCTTCAGCATTGCAAATATTTGGAGAGAGTGACTGACTCTTGCAACGGCAGCTCAACAGGCAGCCATTAAAGAGCGTTTGGATTTGGAGCTTGTCTTTGGCCAAAGGGAGTGAGAACTTACTGAATAATTTAGCCAATTCACTTTATTTGTTAAGCAGCTCATCATCTGAATAAGTAAACAATTGGTGGTCATGTACAGTATATCAATCCCTAGTCAATTGTTGCTGTTATTGTTATTAACAGCTTAGTGTTATAGCTGGTTTATTTATTGTTTTTTTTTTTTAACTATTAATATTATCATCTATAAGTATATTAAATTTTATAGCACTTTGGCTCATGTAGTTTATGTGTTTTAGAAATAAAGTTGACTTAATTCATTCAATTATAGGAATGATAAAAATGGCACTTTTGTATTGTCTAAAAATTTAAAGTTATGTCATCTGGATCATGGAAAATGTATGTGCTGTCAAATGAGTATATTCTGAAAAATAAAAACTGACATTATTTCAATCTCTTTCATTTGATATTAATTTGTTCCAAGGGCAAAACAGACATTTTTGGCACTCATATTAATTTTTTACTATTCTTATAATTATTGCTGTAGTTGTAGTAGTTTTTTGTATTTTTTGCATTAAGCAGTTCATTGTGCCTCAGTTATTTCATAAAGAACCAAAACACTACTAGTAACCTTGGCTTGTCCCTGAGCAACAAAGCAACTTTCTTCTCTGTTCTTGTGACCCGGTTTCAAGATTCATCTTTTCTCAAATTTGAAAGCTGCTTCAATACCTGAATACTATTAATTCTGACACAGGTGCAAAGCAGCCCAGCCCTGGGTCGACATACTTTACTTTGAGTGCCATTACCAGGGGCACCTGCATTAAAGCTACATATTAGAGATCAATTCACTACAGTGCATCAGAGGCTTATTCAGTTTTGTTAGTATATTTATAGATCTCTCTAAGCCTACATTGGATATGGCAGAAATCAATCTTTCATCTCACATCTTCTTTCAAGTGCTGTGGAACAGCAGGAGACTTAAACAGGAGAAGCTGAATCCCCAAGACATAAGTGGCAAGTGTGGCGGGTAAGACAAACACACTTCAGATACGTGATAATCAGTCCAGTAGGTGCAAAAAGATAGAAAGGCACTCGGAATATGAACTGTGCAGAAAGTCGGAAATGAAATGACCATTTGAGAGAATGGTGGCTTTCATGATTTACTTTAACTTCAGACATTTGGCAAAGACTTTGTATTGAATTTCATTGAATTTTTAGGGAATTCTTTCATCTTCAGGGAAAGTACCTTCATTATAAATAACACTTTTAACAACAGATATTGTCAGCTAGACCTCAAATGAGTACCTGAGAAGGAACCAGCCTTAAATGAGGAACCCATATTCTTCTGGGGAGAACAGACAACACAATCAAATTCCTCTCTTCATTGTCTGAATATAATGTACATTACTGTGCAAAAGTCTTGGGACACCATTAGATTTGTTGTTTTAGCAACGATATAATAACCATATATAACATGTTGTAGATGATTGGACCCAAATATTTCAAACTTGGGTTCGGCACTCCATAATACACTTTTCCACTGATCTTCATTCCAATCTTTTTAATCTTTTACCCTCTTCCCCTTCCAAAAAGGTGGTTCCTCCAAAAAGACCATATCCTGTAGAAGGATCAACTTGGCAACCCAATGAATCTACTAAATGCTGCTATTGCTCCGGTGCAAGGGGAGGACACAATTGTTTTTAGTTTTTTAATAATGCTTACAAATATATTGTATTTTCTGGTTAACAGAATGAGAAATACATATACCGTATTGTTCGAACCATAAAGCGCACCGGATTATAAGACGCAATATCAATGATCGGCTGCTAACGGGTATATTTTCATACATAAAGCGCACCGGGTTATAAGACGCATTAAATGAAACAAAACTCTTAAGTTCCGTCGGAAGCTCAGTTTGGTCTTTACCTGGCGCAGGGCGTCTTCTTGCTTCCTCCACTTCCGTACCATTGACTCGTTAATGTTGAATTCTCTCACAGCTGCTCTATGTCCATGTTGTACTGCGTGACTGATAGCGTTGAGTTTGAAATCCGCTTCGAAAATAAATGAATGAATGCACGTACCCTAATGCTGAAGCACATACCGTATTACTCCGCGATGCTGCGCACTACGGTGTAAGCTTCGTAACTTACCAAGGCCGTGCTAAAACATTTTGAAAGATTTATGAGCACCGTGTACCATCTACAATCGATTGTAGGTCAGAAAGCTCAACCAGAATTAATTCATACATTAGATGCACCGCATTTTTAGGCGCACTGTCGATTTTTGAGAAAGTTAAAGGATTTTAAGTGCGCCTTATGGTCCGAAAAATACGGTATATGGTCATTATTCCATTCCTAAAAAAATGGTTTATCTAATATAATGGTGGCCTAGGATTTTTGCACAGTACTGTATATGACATCAAACATTTAATGTAACACGTGTATAAAAGACTTGAGAGAATAAACCTTGTTTAGTTGAACAATAACAGCTTATGGTCTCTGCAGCAGGTCTTGGAATTAAAAGTGTCTGGTTGTTCTGGTGAATCAGAATCTTGCATCTAATCAAATTGATCAAAAGGATACTTTTTATAAACAGGTTTATCCTGGAAGGAGTTGCAGTATAGCTAAAAACACTGGAAATATTGGGAGATTTTGGAATACATCACACCTAAGGGCAATTTAGAGCAGCCAGACTGTTGGGAATATTAAGGAAGCTATGAATATGAAGTGTAAAACATATTATCAAAAAGAAAACACAACGGCAAGTCCAGAAACGCAACGGCAAATCAGAAAATACAATCGCACTAAATGGGGCAGAACTGGAAAAGGCAGGTACTTATTAATGTGCACCTGCTGGGTTACTGATTGGGTACACTCTGATTCCATTAACCTGAATGAGCGTGGATGATCTGTGCACATAATGCACCTATGATTTTATATTAAATATTATATCAAATTTGCACAACATTAATAAGAGTATCTGAACCTTAAAGATATGCCTAAACGTAGCCATTGTTTTGCCAAATTCCGACACCCCAACACAATCTGACACCTCTGAGTCAATTATTTGTTCTTATTGCACATACGTAATCATCTTTAATGTATTATTCATACTTTATTAACACAAATAGTGCAAATCCCATCACAGACTAATAAATTATTAAATCGAATGTGATTCAAGAGCACCAAATTTATTTTGCAAGTCTAGCACAGCCTCTATAAACATGTTGGCGAAGAAATTATACCCTCCCACTCTCTGTAAGCTTATTTTGGAGATGGCCTTGTCTGCATTTGCATCCGGAAATGCACTTTAATTTAACAGAGGGGAAAATGAACTGGAGAGTATGATATTGGCAATATTATTGTAACACCTGCCGAAACCGTACTCCCCGTTTGATCTTCCCCTCTGCTGAAGCTACTCTCATGTCGCCTTATTTAATGAAATATATGTGCGCCTTTAGTCTGTGAGGGATTTGTGCGAGTCATGTATTTGCTGTGTAAATAAATGGAGGAAAATTAATTATTTGCGATGACAACAACCAAAGACGCAGTTGATGTGCAGTTTTGACATGCCTACTGTGTGATGTGTGTTTGAAATGGAAATTTGAATGAAGATTCGGCATACTTTGCATACTCATATTCAGGTTGGGCAAATTTTTCATCATTCTTGCAGTTTTTCTCAATAGCTTACAAACTTAAAATTGGAAATTGAAATGCAATAACTGAAACCTGAAACTCATGATCACTGAACCATGTCTGCAAAATTGCAAACTAAATTTACACTCACTGTTCCATTGTAAATATATATTAAAAGAAAAAAAAAAGAAAAAACATAGGCACAAATCTCTACATTAGGCACAACATTCCAAATTAAAACCTGTTGCGCTCCTTTGCCAAGCTTTATTTACCAACTGGCGACACCCACTCCTCACAGGTGTAAGCACTAGTTCCTTCATCGTTCGCTTAAAAATCAGAGCTTTAGCTACAGTACTGTTCAAAAGTCTTAGACCACCATTACATTAGAAATACCATTGTTTTAGCAGTCACCATATAATATGCTATAACAACCACATATCATTATCAATATCTTTATTAGAATACAGCCAAAAAATACAGGAGATCTGTATGCAATATTCAAAAACTAAAAAAAGCAGCAAGTATTTAGTGTGACCTCCGCTTACACTTGAGCAATAGCAGCATCTGCCAACTTCATCGGGATGCCAAGTTGACCCTTCTCCATCCAAAGAAGCTTGATCAGGAATGGACTTTTTGGAAGGGTAGCAGCCAAGAAACCACTTTTTCAGAAGGGGAACAGGGTGAAATGATCACAAAGATTGAAATGAAGAGTGATGGATCAAAGTTTGAAATTTTTGGGTCCAGTTGTCAACAATATGTTACGTATGGTCATTATACCGTTGCTAAAACAACAAATCTAATGGTGACCCAAGACTTTTGCACAGTATTGTATATAAAAAGGCTAGAAAGCCACATTTTCTCCGAATTAACGCCTGCTGGAGTGTGGCACGGATGCGGGAAGGAAAAGGAGGCTCGGCGTCCATTACAAAATACGCGATCGCGTAGGAGAATGTATATTCTCTGATCGCAAAGGAGAAGGAGGTGGTGTAAGTGAGGGAAAGGAGAGGGAGTCTCGTGAGCAAGGCTAAAACCCCCAAAGGAAACCCATTAAATAAATGTAAAAAGAAACATACTGGCCCTGCGCTAGCATCTAGGCCCTGTCTACCAGGCAGCCTCCCAACTGCCCCCGACTGGCAATCTACGAATCGCCAGTCTACCGTTTTCGCTAACCAAACAAAAAAAAGCGTCCAAAGGTGATCAAAGCTGGGTGAGGGCTGAAGCAGTAGTGTGTGGCTGTAGCGTTGCCGAGGCAATGGTGCGACAACTGTGTGAGTCCAAAGGTGTGCTTAAATAGGCTCACCAACAGGTGTTGCCACTTTCAGAGAATTCTAAAGGAAATGTCAGGACATCTGTTCATGAACTGAATCTCAAGAGAAGGTGGGTCATGCAGCAAGACAACGATCCTAAGCACACAAGTCATTCTACCAAATAATGGTTAAAGAAGAATAAAAGTTAATGTTTTGGAATGGCCAAGTCAAAGTCCTGACCTTAATCCACTCGAAATGTGAATAAAATGGTGAATGGACCTTCAATTGATGCAGGTGTGATGTTGAACGAAAGGCCGGGGACAGGGGGCGCGAACAGCATCGCCGTGAGAGTGTGATACAAGAGCTTGACTTCGGTGGTAGGAAGTGAGCAGTTAATTGTGACGAAAACCCACCAAACATCCCAAGTGAAGCTGTTCTGTACGGAGGATGGGCTAAAATTCCTCCAAGCCGGTGTGCAGGACTGATCAACAGTTACAGGAAATGTTTAGTTGCAGTTATTGCTGCACAGGGGGGTCACACCAGATACTGAAAGCAAAGGTTCACATACTTTTGCCACTCACTAATATGTAATATTGGATCATTTTCCTCAATAAATAAATGACCAAGTATAATATTTTTGTCTCATTTCTTTAACTGGGTTGTCTTTATCTACTTTTAGGACTTGTGTGATAATCTGATGTTGTTATAGGTCATATTTATGCAGAAATATAGAAAATTCTAAAGGGTTCACAAACTTTCAAACACCAGTGTATGCCCATTTCAGTGGCACACTCAACACACACATTACATCTATACACACCGTTACATCGACTAGTTATACACACACAGGTCAGGCCAATTTAGCATAATCAATTAACCTAATGCATGTCTTTGGATTGTGGGAGAAAAAGGGAGTACCCGGAGTAAACCCACGCTGACACGGGGAGGACATGCAGACTAAGAGCATGTAAACTTGTTGATAGGATTACTTACAGTAATCAGATAACAGCAGAAAGTCAGATAGTAAGTGCATGTACGTGCAGTCAGTGAAAACGCAAACAATGATAACTCCTTGAAAAGATATTGATGGCAGCGTTGTGTGTTGTTGGTTGATAGAAAGACATTCATATATTGACCTGGGTGTCATTTTTGATTACCAAAAAAAACAGTTTGAATGCTATGCTTACTTTTGCTAGAGATGTCTTTTGTGTTTTGAGAATATAAGCTAACGATTCAGAGGGTCTAAATATGGAAGAAAAACTAATATGAAACTATACATGCACTAAAAAGTGTATCAGAAGATGGGCATTAATCATCCAACCTCACATTCAGGCTATTGGCCTCAGGCTCTAACCAATTAGTATCCCAGTAGGTGTGTGTCATTAAAGTTCTTACCTTTCCCAGTTCAGCATCGTTTGATGTTGTAGTTTCTGAATTTGCTGTTTCTTCTGATTCGCTGTTGCATTTTCTTTGTTTTACACTGCTGTACTAAATGCCCCTGGAAACCCATACAGATCATGTCCATATGCAATACTCAAATCTGAGTCACTGGATCTGTGCAGCAGGCTTTCTATCGGCTGCAGCATTATCTATTACAAAGCACATGATATTGGGAAGAAAGATAAATGCACCCTTCACATAAAAACATGCTCTGAGCAAGTTTTGGGAGTAATCAATTATTAAGATCATCTATTCTCTGAACCAGAGGGGGATTTAAAAAAAAGTCATTCCAAAAGCTCATTAATCAATGCAGCCAAGCATTCAACAGGTAAATATGACAATCATTCATACAGTCATTGTGATCTATAATCCATTTCTCTGTATTAACATGCTGCAGGATGTTCTTCACACCATTAAACACTATGTGTACTTACGCTATGATTTAGTTAACATTATCCTGGTCAAGATTTGCATAAAAATTGCCATTTTATGAATCAAATCAGTTGTTGTAAACACAAAAACTTTGACCCTTATCCAGTGCTCGAACACAAATAATGCAATTTCCAGAGCAGACAAGCCTTGCGCAATTTCCTTTGTCTGGGGGAAATTATACATAGTATTATTGTTAGCATAACTCTTGCGCTGACAACCACCGTGCAACAGTTGTACTGGTGCCGGAATTGACTCCGCGTGTCTGCAGATGGCAATCAGAAAGTGAATGAGCTCCCTACCACCGTCACCCAGCATTCACTGGGGCTCGTCTGGTTCATCTGCAGACTGTCAAGCAGCCGTTAATACACGAGGGCCCTCAATACGCAGGCAGAGCGCAGAAAGCTTTCATTTTCTTGTGCAGAGCTGCAAGACAGCTTTTGCAAGATAAAGGAAAAAAATGATATAAACAAGTTATAGGATCGGTGGATGGAGAGGGGAGGTCTGATCTAGGAGACTTTTATGCTTTATAGCCCATAATGTAATGACTGATGTGACAGGGAAAATGAAATTCCTTGATTTTTAGAAGGTTTGGCCATCAGTCAGGACACTGTACCTGAAGTTGAACGTCAGGCAGTTGTGGAGTTCACATGATAAACCTGAACATAACTTGAAATGTATTCTCTCAAGACTATTATTCACTCCAACCTAAGCAGAACACCTTATCCACAATTACTGCTTGTCCTTATATTAGGCTATATGTATATAGACTTTTAACAACTTAATCCAGTTGTCTGGTCTGACTCAGAAAAGGATGGCTATATGCTTTCCATTCGAGTTTGGTTCTTGCCAAGTTTTTTATTTTTTAATGTCTCAAGGACTTTTTCCCTTGTTGTTCCCCGTTTTTGGTCTAGATACAGGTATTTGTAAAGCTACTTAGAGACAATGTCTCAATTGCATAGTTCAGTTTTGGTAAAAGCGAATAACATGCATAATTACCCTTGAGTACACACATGCACACACGTACAAAAGTCTTAGGCCACCATTTAATGTGCTTTTTAAGAATGATCTAATGACCATATATAACATATTGTTGACAATTGGACCAAAAAATTTCAAACTTGGATTCCTCACAGCATAATACTCCTTTCCACTGATCTTCATTCCAATCTTTGTGAGCTTTAGCATATCTTAGCCTTTTCACCTTTCCCCTTCCAAAAAAAAAAAGGTTTCATGGCTGCTACCCTTCTAAAAAGACCATTTCTGATCCAGCTTCTTCAGACTGTAGAGGGTCAACTTGCCATCCAGATGCTAGGTGCCTCTACGATGCACTCGAAGACATTTTACTCAGTTGACAGACTATGAGAGGGGGCACATCATTGGACTGAGAGAAGCAGGATGGACGTTTCGACAAAATGCCCACCATCTAGGCCGTTCTGACCTAGCTGTTAGTTGTTGGGAGCAGTAGTTCTCTGAGGGCACACACATGGCAAAGAGGCTCCAGCTGGCCCAGACAGACCAACAGTAGAGAGAATCATTTGGTCCACCAACAAGCATCAGCAGCTCCTACAGTTTCATCGTCCACCATCCAAACACAGATGGCACATTCACTATACACCCCTGTCTCTGCCCGTACCATTTACAGACACTAAGCAGATATAAATTTGTTATCATGGTGCCTGTTACATTTCCTCTCATTGATAGCCAACCAGCGTCACCTGTGTTTGCAGTTGTGCTGTGAAAAAGAAACCTGGACTTGGATTGTATTGTCTTTAGTGCCAAAAACAGGTTCTGTGAGTATGGAGGCTTTGAGGTGAGCTTTGATTCTGCCTTTACTGTGGAGTGACACAACTCCACCTGCCCCAACCAACTGCTGGTGTGATGATCTGAGGAGCCATCACATATGACAGTCAGTCACCCCTAGTAGTGATGTGTGGAACACTAACAACTCAGCAATATGTGCAGGACATCCTGCAGCCACGTGTTGTCTCATGGCAAGGCTTCCAAATGGCATTTTTCAGAAGGATAGTGCCCAGCCACACACAGCAAGGGCTTCCCAGGAATGTCTCAGCCAGATTGCAACAATTGGCCTGTCTGTTTGGCAGATTTATCACCAATCAAGCATTTATGGTACCAGCTGGGATGCCAGCTTTGTCAAACTATGAGTGTAGAGAATTCTCAAGCCCAGCTGTGGGCAAATGTGTCATAGAGGCATGCCTAGCTGTCAAAAATCTCTCACCAAGAAGTACACTACCCAAAAGTATTTTTTGAGCAGCGGTTGTATGCCCTCTTGTGGCGAGACCCAGTGTCTAATCAGACCACACCTGTAACCTGCAATCCGACATTTCTCTCTGGATGCTTAATTTTTTTGTCAATGAGTGTAGTTGCCACAGTATCTTACAGAAGCTGTTCCTGATTTTATTTTTTTTTCCCAGTTTTTAAAAAAAAGAAGACTGAGAAATAAGTATATATGGTCATATATAATTGTATATAATATATACTACACAAAACACAGTGTGATAAAATAAACAATGAGGCATATCTTAGGAAGACATTCATTTTTTTATCCGCATAAACTTGAACAGGGTCATGGGAGAGCTGGTGCCTAGCCGGCGGCATAGCCAGGACAAGGTGCCAATCCGTCTTAGGGCACACAGACTCACACACTAAGGGCATTTACAGAAACTAGTTAACCTAACATGCATGTCTTTGGACTGTAGGAGGAAACCCGGTGTATCTGGAGTTAACCCACACAGAGGAGGACCCAGACCACCCCACCTGGTGATTTAACCCAGGACCTTCTCGCTGTGAGGTGACAGTGCTACTCACCGAACCACCATGTCGGCCCCTATGAGGACATTAAAAAAAAAAATTAAATACAATGATAAAAACTGACATTCCATATTACTCTACATTTCTATTTGTATTTTACATGTAGAATTTCACAACCAATCATAGGTGCTCCATTGCTAACTTATTCATGTGATTCCCATCATGTTAACGTCTACCAATATGTTACCCACAAAGCATGCTGTTTTCAGTCCAAACATGCCTCAGAGTACACTCAGTATAGGTGCTATGCAAATGTCTTAGGCATTCCTGGGCATGCTTGTTAAATGTTAAATGCTGGCAGACAGCTCCTCAGATTTGCAGATGCTGTTTGGACGCATGCTGACAGATACGTTCTTCAAGCAATAGCATAGTGGGTATACGTAACAATGGGATTCACCGTCTTCATGAAGATTTAATACAGAAGAAATGTCTCGTCAACGTTGCAACAGCGTACTGTGAACTTGGTGTTTGCTATTTGAAACAGATGTTTCTAAGAATACCTGTTGCCAAAAGGAAGGATTTTTTTGGTCCACAAATCAGACAATTCATCAATGACAGGGAGTTCAAATATCTGCTAGTGGTGTCACAGAAAACAAAATGGAAGGTAGTTAAGCTTGGTGAAAATCTTCTACAGAACACCAAACTACACTGATCTGACTGACAACATGCTTAAAGCATACAAAACCATGAAGTGTAACATGTCATTGAAAGCTGCATGTGACAAACACAGTGAAAGCTTTCACCAGGACATTTTGACCACTGAAAAGCAATATCAGAGCAATTTGAATCCATCAATGCTTGCGGATTTTTGCAGGACACTGACCCGAGAGGCACCAGATGTGTACAAACGGAAATCAGCTGCAAAATGTGACTATGCTCAGTTGAATCAATATGAGAGTGTCATTATGTTATTAAATAAGGCAATTTTAATGGGACTAAATTCAATAAATTCTCCAAATCCCCATGTGACACAGCAAATATGAAAAATTACTTTTTGTTCAGCTTGACATATCTATTGTAATCTCACTTTTTTCAGGAAGCAAAACTTTGGGGGGGAAAATGCTGTCCAGTTATATTAGCATTTGTGTGGGTGTAAGAATACAATGAATATTTAATAAGAACCCTAGCTTTTTAAAGTACTAGTACAAAAGGCTCTGGTCTGCTGGAATTCCTGCTTGATGGATACCGCACATTTATATACTGCATAATACGATGAATGAGATGGAGTTAATCTTTGCGGCCTCAATAAATCTCATATACACTGAATTTTCAGATGTGAAGGAAGCTTTTTTCACAACTGGCTTCGTAAGACCCGAGTGAAAAATGCCTCACAAGCCTATGCTGAATTTAGTTTTAAAACTGCCGTTTTATTTATCAGTTTGGTCCAAGTCATCTCAAGTTTACAATCCCTATAAATTTAGATAATTTGATTAGAAGCCAGGTCATTATATGCAACATTACCAGACAAATAAAAAGTATTTAAGCTCAGAGAATATAAGCTCCTTGGAGCTGCTCCCAAGCAGTGACTTAGTGTTCCATGTCGAGTGGTTGTGCACTTGGATAAATGCATCATCATACCTGATGGTCAGTTGTTTGCCATCAATAGAGGTAGTGCTAAAAGAATGTTGTCACTTTTTATATGGGAATAAGGTATCTGTCACCTGGTTGTCAAGCAAAGTCACCAAACTTCAATCCCATTAGACAACATGGAATTATTAGGAACAGGTGAAATGCCAAACACTAGTTAATAGTGCACCAGTTAAAGGAGTGAGCTAAAATTGAGTCAAATAAACTGGTAGACTGCTTACCAGAGAACAATGTCAGTGTTATTTAGGTGTGTCGAGAAGTAATGGACTGTGGTAGCCTAGCGGTTAAGGTACTGGACTCTGGACCATAAGAGTTCAAATCCCATCTCTGCCAATAGCTATCTCTGCCAAGCTGCCACAGTTGGGTCCTTGAGCAAGACCCTTAACCCACAACAGCTTGGATTGTAAGATTGTATCAATTGTAAGTCGCTCTGGATAAGGGCGTCTGCTAAATGCTGTAAATGTAAATGTAATGTAGTAATATGGAAGAATTTCTAATTTTTTCTTTACTTCAATTAACAGTAGTACCTCGGTTCTCTGCCACCTCGGAACTCGTCAATTTGGTTCAATTCATTTTGACTAGAAAATTTGTCTCGGCTGTCATCCTTTGCTCAGAGTCGAGCCGCACGACTCGTTTCAGTTGAAACTCGATTCACGATTTGAGTCACGATTCAGTACACAGTGATTCAGGTTCACAATATCCCTCAGAGAAGATCTCTTTTCAATTGATGATTTTCTTTATTTTTACATCTACAGTAAAATTCTTATAGAAAATAAGTCCAAAAATGGCCTAAAAAGGTTAGTTTATAAGAGCAAACCAAAAACAAAACGGGAATTGAATGCTCCAGAACACAGGCTGCAGTTATCTTAGCAGCTATGCTAGCGCCCGGCTTTCATCAATACAACAAGTAAGTAAAATGCCTTTACTTTTCACTTTCTATCCATTACTCACATTAGATTTTTCATCACTTTATTATAAAATAAGCTTTGTGTTAACTATTTTGGCCAACTTTAGGTTAATGCAAATCGTTTTAAAGATTAACTTACCATTACTTATCGCAGTATCCTTTCCATGTCTCCACTATTATACAATATAGAACGCTTGCCAGAACATATCCCCTTCATAAATCATGGAGCTCCTGTACAAAACAACTCCATTACTGCATATAATGTCTTATACAGTGTGGAGTTCCTGGGGGTCTGGAACAGATTCATTCAATCTACATTATTCCTTATGGGAAAAATTAATCGTTTTCGGTACTCGACACGCCTTCTGGGACAAACTGAGGTACCACTGTACAAACAATTCAGCCAGGCTGGCAGCTTTTTGCTTGACACTGTAGCTGAGTAGCATAACAATGTTGAGGAAAGTGTATTGGTCAAGAAAGACAGTAATAATATAATGTTTTATCATTAGATGAATTGGTCTATCAATTTGGTCTATCACGCAGCCATTACCTGATCAGTGGGGATCCAACAGCCATTGGAAGGAGATTCTTCCATTAATGCATAACTAATATAAAGATGGATGACAAATCATGAATAGTGAGTCATTTATACAGTGGGTGTACTTTATAAAATGACAACTGACACCATAATGCCCCATTATATGTGATCATGTCCAATAGCAATTAAACTTAGATGCATTTTCTAGGCTGACATTACATATGCATATAAAAATAGTTTCATTCTGCCTCGTGCTTCCAGGCACTCAGTGGCTGCTAGCTTCAAACAAATGTCGACAAATCACTGGCTTTGCATATTCAAGCCAACTCCTGGTTGTAGTCTCTCAGTTGTTCAGTACGCTACAAAGCCCTACCAGGGCTTGTAGTGTCCTAGTTAGAAAGTAAATCACTCTGCTTCCATAGGAATTTAATGGATGATATGCCTGCCTCCTATCTCAACCCAACATATACACAGTTTCTGATGAGCTCTTATGTATGCTTTACCTCACCTAAAATAGATTTTGAGAGTGCTATGGAACTGGAAAGAGCTGACTGCTAACTTGTCTTTATCAAATTGGTCATGTTGATGCATTCGGTGCATGTTACTACACTTGAAATGTCTTCCACATCCCTTTAAAAAAAAAAAAAATACTGAAAAGACATTTCTGCCTAGCCTCTTTGCCAAAGTTTTCCCTCGTCTGCTTTTCAAGTTTGATGTGTATCTGGAGGAGTTCATACAGAGCATATGTAAGCAAGAGCTTTACTTCACATATTCCCTTTTCTCTGTCTATTGATTTGTTTCTATGGAGGAATTTCTCTGTCCTTTGGCTGGGCAGCCTGCCTGATCACGCAGACTCTCTCTACTGATGTTAAATTCTCGTAGACTGCCTCTCATTTAAGCCTGTCTATACAGCCAGAGTCACATCGGTTTGCATCTTCATGGGGCAAGTGCATTTTTTGCATAATGATCATTTAGCTGCCATGTCCGTTATATGGATACGAAAGTGAAAGAGAGAGAGAGAGAGAGAGAGAGAGAGAGAGAGAGAGAGAGAGAGAGAGAGAGAGACATATTGGCTGCAAACAAATATACACACACACACACACACACACACACACACACACACTGGTATATTAAATACCTCTGAATAAAATTCATAGTATGTCTCAAAAACAAATAACCATGCTTAAATTCACAGACCTCTGAAAGAAGTAAGGATCTGGATAGCTCTCGTGTTATTGTCCAAATACAGAGATGGAATGAGGAGTGAGACTCTCCTTCAGGGAATAAAAAATAAATAAATAAAAACAGTGTCAAATCAACTCGCTTCAACCTCTTTTTCCAGAATCACTGTCCTGTCAGATAACACCTGAGCCCAGTGATACTGTGCATGGTTTGAAACCCTGGGGCATTCCTATTCGGAGTGTCCATTGCAAGTCAGCCCAATGATACAACAGATGGGGCTACCTCACTATGTTCACTTTCACTCACACATTGTGTTTGAACAGATTTAACTTAGACAGAAATGGCAAGTTACTCAGTTCACAACGATGTAAAACCAGCCCTGAAATGTATAAAGAAAGGTGTACATTCCTCTCACATCCACACTTAGACTGAGGCAAAATGTGATACGTGCTGAACTCCTACCTCTTTGTCAGATGCCTACAATCGCAGCCTTGAACAAGTCAGAAATGCATGGAGCTGAAGTGCTGCCAGTTCCTCCTTATGTCTTAAGGATTGGGTTGCCAAGCCAGAGAGTGAGAGAGCAGTGGACACGTCTACCAAAGTGTGGAATCGGGCTCCATGAGTCTCAGGGAATTAGGCAGCCTGAGTGGTCTCTGATGGCTTGGGACAGTAGCTCTTGGGCAGGAATCAGCAGGGAAAGTGTAGTAGTCCTGACAGAAGAAGAGCGCACAGAACCGGGCATCCTCTGGTGGGTGATGGAATGGCAGAGGTCTGCAGATACAGGTGAACTAGCGCCTCTGTAATCCTCAGAGCCGAGACTCGGCAAGCGAGAGTCGCCTCAACATCATGTTTCGTCCGTAAGCCCCTACATCTCTCTTTCCCCACACATCCTCAGAGCCGCCTTTATTTATCCTGGACGGGAGTGAACAGAGCATAGGGGAGATGAAGAAGGGAGGGAGGGCGGGCGAGCAAGCAAACGAATGCAGAGTGAGGAGGAGTGAGGGAGAGAGCATAGCAGGAGAGAAGAGAGCTTGCACTGTCAGTGACTACATTAGCAGCTCTGAGTAGGTGGAGTTTTCTTTGCAGCAGAGGAGATCATGATTTGAGTAGAAAAAAATCCAAAAGAAAAAGAGAGAGGGAGAGAGAGACAGAGCTGTGCAAAAGGCAGGGTTAAGAAACATGGGGGGTAGAAAGAGACGAGAGTAAAATATTTGGTAAAAAAGGATAAGAGGAGAGACACTTGACAAGAAAGATAGGACTCTACCCAGAGTCACTTTTCATCAAGCCCATTCTTCAGTCAAACAGTGAATAATCTCAACTGACACAGTGGAAATACATGCACAGACCTGTTGTAATTAGGAAATACCGTTGCCATGAAAAGTAAAAGTCTAACAAACTGCACACCTGACTCTTGATCACCTGATTACTTAAGTAGCTAACGTCCTAACATGACATGACTACTGGCAAGATCCTTATACCGTTGTGTACACAATCTGAATACAAATCCATTTGAATATGTTAAATGTAAAATACTCATTCAGCCTTTGAAGTCAATGCTAATGCTTATTATGTTGACAAAGCTAACAAACACCTCATACTTTTGCAATGTTATTAGTAGCAGTTAGCTTTATCTCGAAGGCAAGCACCAGGGGTGTCACTAGAGATTTATGAATGGGAGGAGGGCTACATTTTGAATAGGAGGGACTAGAGGCAAGCCACCTAGGATTATAAAAAGAAAAAAAAAGTGCCATTAAATTAAAAACATACAACTATTTGGAGAAATTCACTCATAGCAGCATTTTTTGATGAGATATGCCATTCAAAGTTTGTATTAGGTACAGATCTTATATGACTTAACTACTATCCATCTACCAACAAGAGTTATAGATCAAGCAAAGATACAAGTAATGATATTTGCAGTAGCAGGTCCGAAAAAGCAACACAAATACTGAGATTATAGACTGGTACAATCTGGTCTGTAACTGCATTCATGTGGAATAACCAGGCTGACTGAATGTTAGGACAACATTCTATTTCTATTAAACAAAGATTGGCAGGTTAAAATAAACTGGCGCAATAATAGGCACTGATGCTAAGATATGAGAGCTTAAGTATACATTGCGTCCAACAAAAGGAATCTCTTAAGAAGGATTAGTGGAACTTTTTAATCTAAGATCATCCACTCAGTCAAGTCCCCAACTTGTCTACTCATTTGTTATACTATTTAGTAGGACAGTCAGGGCTAAATTTGTGCCAAGCACCTCTAATCTGAGCTCCAGCACCTTCCATAAGCAATAGATAAATTAGAATAGGCCTTAATCTAAAATGACTCTACTCCCTATGTGGGCTACTTAAATAATTTAGAATGACATAGCGAGTGACTGTGTGCATTTCATTTTAATTGGTGGAAAAGTCCAAACTAAAAAGACCACCAAAAACTGCGTCCAATTGTCATCAGCTCCATTTTGGCAGTGTAGTACACAGTAGATAAAAACTAATTGAAAACCCTGGAGTACAATAAAGGACAGAGTACAGGCTGTATTTTGTAGCTCTTCTTGATGAGGATAAGTCCCAGCTTGCCCAGTTGTGATGATGGTGGTAAAGTCAGCAAATATATTTCTTGTAGAGTTAGATATTACACATAAATAAATGATGGAGGATATATAGTTTATTTATACACTGTAAATCCTCCAAGGTATCCTCCATGTGTCTGTGTACAGGTAAATGCTGTTTAAAGACCATCCAATTAATATCAGTTTGCTTTAACAGCTGAGGTCTAGAGTGTAAGCAACTACAGTGGGGGAAAAAGTATTTAGTCAGCCACTGATTGTGCAAGTTCTCCTACTTAGAAAGATGAGAGTGGTCTGTAATTTTCATCATAGGTACACTTCTAAATGACTAAATACTTTTTTTTTTAAATGACTAAATACTTTTGCCCCACTGTACCTTAATGGTCATGTTAAGGTAGCATGTCACTTGCTTGTTAGATCATTTGGAATAGAGACTGTTCTAACTCGATCGATGTGTTTATAGACATTCTGTGCAAGTTACTTGTGTACCTCAAGATGTAAACGGCATTCCTGTGTGTCTGTCCTATTGTAAGTAGTACTCCTGTGTGCATACCTGTATATACATACACAGTGGTGCCTCCAGTTGTCGACCACCTCGGAGTTCTACAAATTTGGTTTGACGCATTTTGACTAGCTTAAACTTGCACTTGTTTAAACTTGTGAGTCAAGCCGCGGGACTCATTTCAGCTAAAACTCGAATCACAATTCATGATTCACACATCCTCTTGGCTTTCTGGCTGAGCAGTTAGCATTAGCAGCGAACGGCTTTTCACTTTCAATCCATTACTCACTAAATTACATGAGATTTTTCAGCAGTTTATAATAAAATAAGCTTAGTGTTAATGATTTTGGCCAAATGCAGGTTAATGTACATGTTAATGTGTAATAGGCTCTGCTACGACACAGTACAGACTATATTAAACTCATTAGTTCATGATACATTTAACTTGATGGATTTGTTGGAACATATTCCCAATGTAGATCAGGAAGCAGGAACTCCATTAATGCATATAATGCCTTATACAGTGTGGATCTTCTGGGGGTCTGGGACAGATGCATTCAATTTACATGATTCCTTATGGAAAAAATGTGCTCGGTACTCATCGTTTTCGGTACTTGACAAGCTTTCTTTAACGATTTAATGACAAGAACCAAGGTACCACTGTACAAAGGTTTGAGACCACTAGTGAAAATGCTTCTATTTTGCATATTTCTCTATTTTAATAAAGTGTTTTTCATTTAAAATCACATAATTGGCAGAATTTCAATGGACAGTTAAATCTTTGAGAAAAAATATTTTGATAAATTTCAGAATATATAGGTATTTGGTATGTGGCTTGTGGTGGTGAAACAGTTAAGGTACAGGACTATGGACCTGAAAGGCCAAGGTTCAAATCCCACCTCTGCTGAGCTACCACTGTTAAAGCAGTCCTTAAGCAAGGCCCTTAGTCCACAATGGTTTATATTGTAAAACTGTATCAGTTATAATTTGCTCTGGATAACAGCGTCTGGTAAATGACTAAAGGTAAATGCATATTCTGACAGCATGGATCTGATCATTCATTTTGTCCCAGCCTGATTTCAGAATATTCCAAAGAGCATCTTGTGATATTACTGAACGCTTGGTTTTCTCTGTCTTCAAGTTCCCCCATAACTGCTTAATAGTTAAGAGGTTCAGGTCAGATGATTAGTGAGGAAGTCCATGCCAGTCTCTTTGATCCTTTTTTGGTCATCAAGTAGTTGTTACAAAGCTTTGTCCTCCACTCACTATTGTTAGTCCAAACTCTGGCACCTCACTGTGGACAAATTAAGCACTGGGTGTAGCATGTTGAGATGCACCCATAGATTTTTCTATCACCCTCTTCCTAGTAAAACTTGACCAGGTTTCTGCATTAATATGCAGTGACACCAATGTGATGAAGGTGTGTTGTACGGGATCAGACACAGCAGTGCTGCTGGAGTTTTTAAAAACTGTGTCCACTCAGTGTCCACTTCGACACACCTAGTTGATCCACCATGTAGACATCGTAATATTCTAATTTGATTGTACAAGTCCACAGCAATATATCCAAACTCTCACCATTTATATAAAAAACACTTTTATTTGGGTCTCACACTGAAAGCATACATATAGTCTCTCTGGATAAGGGTGTCTTTACAGTGTAATTAATGAGCCACTCTCACTTCACCCTCACCCATCTGACTTGATTAAAAAAACTTTGCCAGTAATTCTTGGCTTCTTCCCCGTAGGGCGCGTTGTGAAGAACAAATGAATAAATCACATCAGTCTTGCTGTATCTCCAAAGTCTTACAAAGGGTAAAGTGCATGTTAAAATTTAGAATGGAGTAGATGAGCATTCCGGAGCAGCCATAACATTTGTCTATCATGTCAGTCTGGATGATTCAACCTGAAGTTCCTTATCGACTCAGTCAATGAGCAAATGGAATGTGGAAATATTTCAATTGAGATTATTTTGCCTTGGAGTAAGGAAACAATGAATACAATTTGTGATGTAGCAGGTTCTCTGTCATAAGAGCCACACTTAATGCACAAGAGTAATTGTCCAGTGCTGCTGGGGTTGATTTCACCTACTCAATATGTGCAATCAGTCATTAAAAACAGTAGTGGAGTGGGCTACGAGTGACTGGATGACACTAGAGCTTAGAAATACAAATGAAGTCACAGGCCAATAGATTCTGAATGATAGCATTTAAGTGTCAATATAAATCCAGTAAAGTCTGAAACAGAAATGATTCATTTGTGAACACCACACCAGCACCTAAACCTCTCCTAATCTGCTGTACAAGAAGAAGGATCAAAACCTTATCAGAAGAGAAAAAGGAAAAAGAACGGAAGTATAATGGTGTCATCCACTCTGTTACGCTGACTGGCTCTAACCCAAATAAGCTACAATAGATGTGCAGAGAACACAAAGCTCCTACCGAGTGAGTCAGAGCTCAGATCAGCCTCAATACTCGGGAAGAATAATGAGTGTAATGACTGTAGTTGGGACAAATAGTGGAACATCATGACTGACTTCGGATCATTGTGTAACCCTCTAGTGGTGTTTGAATAATTCTTTCTAGCCTTGGTGTTTGCATTATTTGGTCTGTACTTTATTGAAATGTTTAAAATCAATGTTGCTCAAAGAAAGATCAGAAGGAATTTGCATTTCTCGCCCCCTGTAGTGCATAATATCATTAAACGATTCAAGGAATCTAGAGGAATTTCAGTGTCAAGTCAAGTCAAGTCAGATTTATTTATATAGCGCTTTTTACAATGGAGCATTGTCTCAAAGCAACTTTACAAGTTTAGATTATCTCCTAATAACTACGTCCAATCCCAAATTGAGCGAGCCTAGGGCGACAGTGGCAAGGAAAAAAACTCCATAGGTTCTAGAAGAAAACTTGGGAGAGACCAAGACTCAAAAAGGGACCCAACTCCTTGGGCGGCGAGATGATAAATCTAAGAGCGAACTAAAGTCATGGAGTCAAAGTTCGAATAGGAATGTGAGTATTGAACATCGGACCATTAAGTGGCCGGGGCTATGATGATAAATCTAAGAACGAAACTAAAGTCATGGAGTCAAAGTTCGAATAAAATGTGAAGTATGCACATCGGCATTAAGTGGCCCGGGTATGATGGGGCTGGAGCTGATGACGGAAGCAGCTTGAGTGGAGCTGCAGCGGATGAACATCATGTGTGGGGCTGGAACTGGTACCGGAACACAGCTCGGAGAAAAAACAGAAAATGTAATTAGTTATTGATTAAGAGCACAGTGTCTATTAACAATCACTGATGCCATGTCAATCACTGATGCCATGTGTAGCATGAGACCCCAGCAGCATTAGCTACCTGTATAGCAGCATAGCTAGAAAAAGGAGAACTGGTAGACAACACAGCCAAGAGGGATCACATGAGACACTGGCAACCCCATGGGAGGCAGAAGACAGCAACCCAACGTCTCTGATCACCATAAGTCAGACTCTTTGACTATGAACCCCCAGCTCTGCCCTTATTCTAAGGCAAGGATGCACGAGTCAAGATCACGAGGACTGAAGCCCAGTTCAGCCAGACCGCCCACTCGACACTCCCGGCTAGTGGACAAGGCAGGCAGGCCAGACATGACTCCAGACTCCGGCCCTAGTGACCCAAGCCATGCATCCTGGTCTAAATCTAGTCAAAAGCCTGTGCAAATAGGTATGTCTTTAGCTTAGACTTAAAACTTTGGAGAGTGTCTGAGTCTATAACGAAAGTGGGAAGTTTATTCCATAGTTGGGGGCCATTTATGTGCCTTTCCCCCGGCTGTGACTTTTTTAATTCTAGGAACTAAAAGAAGTCCTGTACCCTGTGAACGAAGTAGAAGAGTTGGATTGTAAAACTCTAAGCGTTCACTCAGATAATGTCATGTCATGTAATTACATTTCATAAAATGTAATGTCATAATGGGGCCAGGCCATGCAGAGCTTCACAAGTTATAAGGAGTATTTTGCAGTCAGTGTAGAATACAACTGAAAACCAGTGTAGTGAAGATAGAACAGGACTGATATGATCAAATATTCTAGTTTGCGTTAACATTCAAGCCGCTGCATTCTGAACTAATTGAAGTTTATTTATAGATTTACTAGAGCATCCAGTAATTATAGCGTTACAGTAATCCAACCTTGAGGTTATAAACGCATGAACCAGTTTCTCCGAATTATTAAAAGAGAGGATATTTCTAAGTTTAGCGATATTACGTAACTGAAAGATAGCAATTCAAGTGATGTTGCTAATGTGCACATCAAAGGAGAGATCTGACTCAAATATGACACATAAGTTTTTTACCGATGGACTGGGCAATACTGATTAGCCATCTAAATTTAGGATAGATGTAGCCAACCTGTTTCTCACAGCCCTGAGGCCCACTAATTAAACCTCAGTTTTATCTGAGTTAAGTAAAAGAAAATTAAATGACATCCAATCTTTTATTTCCTTTACACAGTCTTCAATTTTGTTGTTTGTGTATCTGTGTATCTGCATAGCAGTGGAAACTAATGCCATGTTTATGAATAACTGAGATTAGTGGGAGCATATAAAGAGAGAATAAAAGCGGGCCAAGCACGACCCCTGAGGCACGCCATACTTCACTTTTGAGAGGTTAGATCGTAGATTATTTATATGAACAAACTGGTACCGGTCAGTTAAGTAAGATTTAAACCAAAAAAGTGCTGATCCCTTAATACTTACAGTATTTTCTAGTTTGTTTAGTAAAACATCATGATCTATAGTGTCAAATGCTACACTTAAATCTAACAGAACAAGAAAAGAAACACATCCCTTATCTGAGGACATTAACAAGTCATTTAGTACCCTAAGTAATGCTGTTTCAGTACTATGATGGGGCCTGAAGCCAGACTGAAATGTTTCATAAATTTCATTCCTTTGGAGGTAACTACAGAGCTGCTGATAGACGGTTTTTCTAACATTTTGGAGAGAAACTGTAGATTTTAAATTGGTCTATAATTAGATATCACACAAGGGTCAAGATTGGCTTTTTTTAATCAGTGGCTTGATAACGGCACACTTAAAGGATTTGGGCACATAACCAAAGGTAAGGGATGAATTTAAAATAACTAACATTGGATCTATAATACTAGGTATTACTTCTTTGAGTAAATGTGTAGGAATTGAATCTAATAAACATGTTGATGACTTAGACGGGCTGATCAGTGAGGATAGTTCAGTATTAGTAATTGGGGTAAAAGATTCTAATCTTGATTTACAGCTCATTAAACAGATGTCTTCTCTAGTGCTGCATTTGGAAGGTGGCTGAATAGTTTGGTGATGTGATGAGTATCGTGTTTGATGCCTAATGTTTTCTATCTTATCATTAAAGAAACTCATGGAATCATTACTGTTAAAATTACACAGAATGGGAGAATCACTTTCTGTAGGGTTTTTGTTAATTTGGAGACTGTATTAAAGAGAAATCTTGGATTATTCTTATTTTTCTTTATGATTGAGAAAAAGTATGCAGCCTTAGCTTTAGTAAGGGCATGCTTATACTCTGCCATGCTGTCCCTCCAAGCAATCTTAAATACCTCCAATTTACTATGTCTCCACTTGTGCTCTAGATGCCATGTTCTTTGCTTTAAGGTACGGGTGTGGTCATTATACCATGGTGCTAGATTTTTCCCCTAATGCGTTTGACCCTAGCAGGAGCAATCGTGTCCAGGGTTGAGCGAAGCACACATTCTAATTGGTCATTTACACACTCATTATGATTGATCTCCGTAAGTGTATTACATTTCAAGTCTGGTAGGTTTTTTATAAACGCAGCTGGAGTAGCAGATGTGATAGTGTGCTTGGTGTGATAATGAGGCAGAAGGATTTTATTTATTAGAGATGGCTCAAATACTAAAAGATAGTGATCTGAAATCGAATCACTTTGCAGGAAAACATCAAGGTTGTGTATATTGATACCAAATGTTAATATTAGATCTAAAGTATGATTACAGCGGTGGGTTGGTCCCATCACATTCTGAGTGATACCCATGGATTCTAAGATGGACTCGAAGCAATTTTAAGTGGATCCTGCGAGTGAATATTGAAATCACTTACAATTAAAGCCTTATTTATTGACAGTAGTAAGCAGGAAAGAAAGTTAGCAAATTCCTGAAGAAATTCTGAATAGGGACCAGGAGGGCAGTAAATAGTGATGAGCTGAAAAGAGTGTGGTTTTGACTTCCATTACGATGGATCAGTCACATTAAGAATCAGTATTTCAAAAGAATTAGCCTTGTAATGGGATTTAGTTGTAACACCTAGCTCTTTGTCAAAAATAGTGGCTATGCCTACCCCCCGACCATTAGGACGAGGGCGATTAGCATGACTGTATCCAGGAGGTGAGGCTTCATTTAGGCTAAATATTCATCAGGTCTAATCCAAGTCTCAGTGAGACAGAGAGCGTGTAAGCGTTTATCAGTGATCATTTCATTTACAATCACTGCTTTGTTTGTAAGTGATCTAATGTTAAGTAATCCTAGCTTTAGTCTAATGTTGTTATTTCTTTGGCAGCTATCTGTGTTTATACAAATGAGGTTATTAAAACAGACTTTTTGAGAGTGTTTACGTTTAGGGCAGATGCGGGTAACAGACACAGTTTCAATAATGTGGGTTCTGGTTGACAGTGCATGGCTACCAGCAGAGAGTTGGTTAAGCCGGTCTGTCTGCTGCCTGACCCCTGCTCTGGATAGTCAGCCCCTAACCAATTGGGCCATAAGACTATGGGCAATGTTGCAGGAGATGAGAGCAGCACCCTCCAGAGTGGGATGCACACCATCCCATCCTAAAAGGCCAGGCTTACCTTTAAAGGCTATCCAGTTGTCTATATAGCCCACGTTGTTTTCAGAGCACCAGTTGGACAGCCAGCAGTTCAGCGACCATAACCTGCTGTAGGCTTGGTCACCTCGCCTCATTGGGATGGGGCCAGAGCACACTACAGCATTGGACATCGCCTTCGCCACGCTAACCACCTCTACAAAATTAGCCTTAGTAACCTCTGACTGACGAAGGCGTATATCATTAGCCCCTACATGAATAACTATCCTAGAGAATCTGCGGCTCTCGAGTTCACTAAGACTCGTTACAACGTCAGGCACTCTGGCTCCGGGGATACAGAGAACTCTAGCTGCTGGTGTCCCTAAAGGGGTAGCAAGTTTCACGTGTCGTAAAATAGTCACCTATGACCAGAGCTCTTTCAACAGGCTGCTCAGTGGGTGTTTCACTGAGGAGGGCAAACCTGTTGGACACGTGAACAGGTAAAGAGTGGTGCTCTCGTGGACTAGCCTTACGACTACGTCGCCGAACCGTCATCCACTTGCCCTGCTGCGAGGACTCCACCAGGGCTCTAACTTCACCTGTGGCATCCAGATCTGCTAAGCTAGGAGCTGAGCTAGCTTCTCTAATGTCTGGATGCGCGCCTCTAAAACTACAATCTTCTCCGTCAGACTGGCTACAAGCCTACACCTATCACAAGTAAAATTTACACTACTGACGAAGGAAGAATAGCTAAACATGCCACACTCGGCACAGGGAACAAGCACAGCAGAAGCCATGTTAGTACAATTAATGAATTAAAGGTACTTAGCTTCGGGTGGTGTTGTGGGGTGCCCAGTGAAGATCTGGTTTAGCTGCAGCCGATGGTATAATGCAATGCTCGATTAAAGCGTTAGTACAAGTTAAGTCAACACAAAACGTCACAAAAAACTAAGTCTCAGAAAGAAAGTGGGAAAAGACTGTAAAAAGTTATAAAAACACACACTACTGCAAAAAAAGACGCAACTCTGGTTATTAGCTAATGGCTAACTACTGCGAACACAAGCGTGTAAAGTTACTAAATAACGATTAGCGCCAAAAAAATAAAATATAATATATATAATCAGCTGGTACGAGAATTAAAATGATTAAGATGTTGTAAAAACCTACTACATATACGATTAATATGATACAGATGCGGGAATTTAAAAATATCAAAGGTAAATATCTCCTAGCAGCTACGACACCGCGTCCTCTGTGCAACCGCGGATCAGTCTGGGTTGCCAGATCCTCGCAATCCTCGCGTCAGTTCTCTCAGCGTTCTCTCAGCGTTCTCTCAGCGTTCTCTCAGCGTTCTCTCAGCGTTCTCTCAGCGTTCTCTCAGCGTGTGTAAATACCATGGGCACAAGACTAAACCAGACACTTGTGATCCCTTAGGAAGCACTGCATCAAGAACCGTCAGTTCAACCTTCGGCAAGCACTACAATATGTAGTTACATTCACAAATGCCACTTAAAACTTTACCATGCAAAAACGATGCCTTATGATAACCATGCCCAGATGTGGCATTGCCTTCTGGGATAGAACATCACACAGTGGAAACATATATTGTGGCCAGATGAGTCAGTTTGAAAGAAATGGACGCCATGTGAACTGGACCAAAGACAAAAACGATCATCCAGGCTTATCAGCAACAAGTCCACTACCCAGGGTATGTCATGGTATGAAGTTGTGTCAGTGTCATTGGTAAAGGTCATTTAAACTTCTGTGATGGCAGCATTAATGCAGAAAAGTACACCGATTTGAAATTAACATAAGCGGGCATCTTTTCCAGGGCTGTCCATGCTCAGCAAGACAATGCAAAACCACATGCTGCTGCATACATTACAAAGGCATGGCTGTGGAAGAAGAGGTTATATGTACAATGTAACTGCAAACCTATCGACTATTTGAAATGTCAATCTGCATCATTATATTCTTATCCGTATGTGTATCAACAGTAGCCAAAAAGTTTTACTGTATTTTTCGGACCATAAGGCGCACTTAAAATCCTTTAACTTTCTCAAAAATCGACAGTGCGCCTTAAAATGCAGTGCGCCTAATGTATGAATTAATTCTGGTTGTGCTTTCTGACCTAGAACCGATTGTAGATGGTACACGGTGCTCATAAATCTGTCAAAATGTTTTAGCACGGCCTTGGTAGGTTACGAAGCTTACGGCAACCGTAGTGCGCAGCATAGCGGAGTAATACGGTATATGCTTCAGCATTAGGGTACGTGCATTCATTCATTTATTTTCGAAGCGGATTTCAAACTCAATGCTATCAGTCACGCAGTACAACATGGACATAGAGCAGCTGCGAGAGAATTCAACATTAATGAATCAATGATACGGAAGTGGAGGAAGCAAGAAGACGCCCTGCGCCAGGTAAAGACCAAACTGAGTTTTGTTTTATTTAATGCGCCTTATAACCCGGTGCGCTTTATAGCCCGAAAAATACGGTAAATTCACTAATACAAATACAATCTTTATCCAACATTGAATGAAATAGTAGTATTCTAACACACCAAGTAGTATGCTATAGCACAAGCTCATGGTGTCCCACATATTTTTTCTTGAAACAGGGTGGGATTGCATTTTAAGCATTGATTTGTTAAATTTCTAGATAAATTATAGATACGGATAGATACGAGTGTCAATAACAATAATACTAATGTTAAGTCCAATAATTAAATAAATGTCCTATAACCTCATTCTAGGGATAAGCTCTAATGCCCAGTAATGTCCTGGCACAATGGTGAACTGTTATTCAAGGTGATTACTGTTAGTCAAAACAACCTCCTATACCACTCCTTGCTACAGAAGAGCTGAATTAGTCTTTTGCTAAATATGCACCACTGTTTGACCAGGAAGTCATGCAGGGAATGTGATTGGTTGCTCAGGATGGGTAATAGTGTGGTCCTGTCCAGACAGCATCCAAGGACAGTCGGCCTCCTTTATTAATTTGTTTTGTTTCTCTGCATCTCCTGCTGTAATGCTACCTCCCCACCATATTGCCTCAAAGAATAGAGCACTTGCAGCCACAGACTGGTAAAAGCTGTCCAACATCTTGATGTACAGTAAACTACCTGGGCTTTTTTGTCAGAAAATAGGGTCTATTCATTCCTTCCATTCCAGCCTTTTGCCAAGTTGGACACCTAGGTATTTTTAAGTCTCGGCCAGCTCAGCATCCTGTCGTATGATGTTCACTGGCCTGATAGTTTTCTTCCTGAAACTAGACCTTGATCGTGGTGACATTTTAACAGTAAAGAGTTCTTTCCTCACCACTCTAGTATGATTGTCCAAAATGAGGTCTGAAAGTAAAAATGTTCAAGTAGTGTTAACAACCATCTGTGATTTGGTTCTGAGAAAAAGAAGTAGAAAACAGTTGCATCCACAGAAGAAAGATAATCACAGTGAAAAGTTACTGTATTAATAAGTTCGTGTGGCATTCTGAAGAGCTGAAAAGAAAGCTGCAAAAAGGCGGAGGTTTGGTCAGAAAGAGCTAATTTTGTAGTTTTAACCAGTTAGAGTTGCAAGGAATGTGACAACTATTCATGAATAACAGAGGCCACAGACATATGCCAGTCCAGCACAAGGATGGGTAGGGGTCGCTTGGCTGCTAGATCCCAACTCCTTCCCAATTTAAAATCAAAGTATTCTGTACATTTATTAAACACACAGAACTAGCAAACACATTCATGACAGTGTTTTAGCATAAGTTACACAGGCATCCATAGAAAACAGTGGCACTTTCACAGTATGCCATTTTTATAAGTTTCCACCTCTCCAGCATGTCAGTTCAAATTTTTCTCACCTAAGTACATAATTGGGTGCCAACTTTGATGGAGATCTTGGCTGGCTTTCAGTGCCCTTAACCTTAACACTACCAGATGATTCTAAGATGAATTAGAACGTCAACCAGTTCTCATTGTTCAGTCCTCACAGTCATGCTAGAAAGTCCTATGGATATGTATGACTACTACCCTAATAGTGGTCTGAAAATCTGTGAGCATTATCTGGGATAAGTCACATTTTACCACTTTGAAAAATATGCACTTGCAAGCAAGTAGAAGAGACCCACAAGTGCCAGTCCGAAATCTACAGTAAGTAAGATGGACAATACAGACATGAACATCTTGGGATACCTTGCCCTGAGTGATATGTTTCTTCTGTTTTTAGAGTGAAAGCACTCACTTGCCAAAAACTAAAAGCTGGTGGTGGCAGATCACTGTGTCAAGACTGTGCACCAAGGTTGTGAGTTCAAATCTAAGCTTTGCCAAGCAGCCACTTGTTGGGTCCTAGAGCAAGGTTCTTCACATGCAGACATTCATATCAGTAGTAATTCACTTTAGATACGCATGTTTGATAGACATCAAATGATGTATATCAAGCTCTCATTGCTATAGAGGCTGCAAAATGCTTACCCAACTGATTCCTTTCATCAAGCTACAACAACAATGTATGTATAGATTTGAATCTACTAGCTCCCATTTCATATTTGTTTATTAGAAACCATATGAATGTATCACCACACTACATGCACCCCCAGAGAAAAGGTTTCTAGTTGTTTCTGTTGCTACAAGCCATGTCATGATTCATCTACTGGCTCAGCACCAGAGGATCTGTTTGGTGTGTTTGTGATGGATTACAATATTTTATGAAGCAAATTCATCCTCTGCCAAGTCGGTATGTTCTACAATTGTTTCCTTTTTGTCAGTGAAATTGTTCTTTTTTTCCAAGCAGCATTACTACGCTAGAATTCTATATATCATATATAACAAGTACACAATGTAATATACAGGCATGTTTACAGTACTGTTGGATGTCTTCATAGTACATCAGTGCTATTAATGACAAGAAAACATGAAGCTGTAAAAGAGATTAGAGCAAATTACTATTAGAATAATAGTACTATCATGTAATACTATCATGTTTTGACCTGGGCATGCTTGGTGCGATCGCGCATGTGCCAGCGCTCATTTAGCACTGATTGTGCGATCAGTGACAACTTCTGTCTCATGTATTTAAGAGCACGCTCGAGTCCAGTCAGGTGCCACTTTCTCTTGCTTTACATGAGGCAGGTGCCTTAACTGTCTTGTACATCCCCTTGTTTATGTTTTAAGGATAATGGTAGTGTTACGGTTCGCCATATTTAAAAGAAATCATGACAACTGAAAAATAAGGATTGGGACCCAATTGCAGTTAGCTCCAGGTGGTAATAATGAACTGAAATGAACAAAAGAAATAAAACAATAATTAATAAAATACAAATAAATAAATGACAAAGAAAAACTGAGCTTCTGCGTGAAAGGCAAAGGTCAGCAAATCTGCTGATTGCACTCAGAAGCCCAGGACCCCGCAGCTGTGTGTGAGAGAGAGGAAGGTGGGGGGGAAGCCCAGGCGCACAACAGCTGGTAGCGTCTGATGGCATAAGTTGGAAGAAGGAAGCGGGAGATCGTGGTGGAATAAAAGAAAAGCGAAAAACTTCCCCTACGCTAAATCTACTTCCTTGAATAAATGGGCTACCTCATGCTTCCCAGCACTACGGGAACTGAACCCCTTGGCGGACCCAGTCCGTCCTCTTTCCCTCACGAAATAATAAAACAAAACGAAAGCGCGGAGGCTCTTTAACAGAGCGTGAGACGGGTGAGGTCTCAGATTCACGCGACTGAAAGTGATATACACTGCAAGGCTGTGGCTGCGATCGCGGGGAATAAACGCTGTGACGGTTGACAATGGTGCAACACCTACTACGACTGGCAAGGCTCTTAAATAGCCAGAGTAGCAAGTGTTCCGCCGCAATCAGGCAGCTTACCGACAGACGTGCCCGGTTACGGCAGCTGCCAGCGATCCTACTGAGGAATCCCAGTCCAACGCTGCCCTCTAGCGTCGGTAAGTAGGAACTCTGACAGGTAGACTTTTTGTTAAATCGCAGCACTGTACAGCTAGGAGGACAGAGGTGACGTCAGGGCGTAGTTCGCTAGCACATACGCTGGCTCGAGCTACGCAGACTGTGTACGCCTATTGCGTAAGGCTCAGCACTTTACGCCGAGCACTTTCGGCTTGCACAAGCAGTGTTTGTTTCTTGATATGAGCGATCAGGGTTTGGTCCTCAGGTGCAGCATTATTTTCATTTTGTGTGTGTGAGCTTGCGAATATCCCCACACACACTTCCTTATTATTTAGTTAGATTTCACCATTTCCTTCTGGAGCTAACTGCAATTGGGTCCTGAAATCCCATTTTATTTTTGGTTAAATACGGTTAGCTAGTTTTTTCTTAGAGGCAAACCATAACAAGTAGATAAAGTTTATGTCATTTAGAAGACGCCCTTATCCAGAGCGAGGTACAACTGATACGATCCAAGCAATTGTGGGTTAAGGGCTCTGCTCAAGAGCCCAACGGTGGCAGCTTTGCAGAGGTGGGATTTGAACCCTGGACCACAACAGGCCCAAATTACTAGAAAAGTACTAAAGACAATTTAATCAAGCCCTTTCCTGATGAAGCAGCAAGTAATGTTTGTATTGCATAGCTCCAGTAACCCACATTATTGCAACACTGTAGTTTTGTGGAGTTTATACGTTCCACTTTCCTCCCAAAAATGTGCCACTGGGTGGACTGACTATTCTTAATTGCTATTATTAAAAGTGAGTATAATATGTGTAGCCTTGCCTTGCACCCGGTGTCCTCAATATACACTCCAAATAAAATTGCTAAATGAATGTTGTTCCACTCAATTGTACTGATTTGTACTCAACAGTTGAAAAATGCTTCCCAGTTACTTTGTGCTTAATGTGAGAACAAATATTCTCTTTAGGGGTCTGTGGGTCTGTGGTAGCCTAGTGGCACTGGACTATGGTCCAGAAGGTCCAGGGTTCAAATCCCTCCTCTACTAAGCTGCCACTGTTGAGTCCTTGAGCAAGGCCCTTAATCTGCAGTTGTTTTGATTGTAAGACCGTAAGAGTGTCTGCTAAATGTTGTAAATGGAAATCTGTATTAATCGTTAGTTGGTAATCTGCCACAGATTACCAGCTAACGACTAACCTTTTAAGAGAAAAACCTAGGCAGAAGATATTTTTGAAGATTTTAAACAATCAGACATTAGAGTTTTATTTTAAACATTTGAAATCTACTCATGATTTTATCTTTGTCTACTAGTAGACAATCTCATTGAATTGCCCTGTTTTCAGCTTATTCTCCCGCAACAGTTCACTGCAGTAATAAGCAATGACAAGTAAATGGTGGAACAATTCTCTGGAGTGCATTTTCTTAGTTCTTGTTCATTTTCAGACCAATGATTTGTTGTTAGGACCATTAAAAGCTTAATATTTAGCAATTTAAAGTTCCATTTTTTTACCCAGTAGTGTAGGATCTGGAGTTGCTGTGACCTGGATAAGAATAAAACAATAACATAACATGAATTAATGAATGGATATCATACATATCATACATGTCATACACACACACACACACACACACACACACAGGGTGGTGCTTGAAAGTGTGTGAACTCTTTAGAATTAGTTGCAGTTATTGCTGCACAGGGGGGTCACACCAGATACGGAAAGCAAAGATTCACATACTTTTGCCACTCACTAATATGTAATATTGGATCATTTTCCTCAACAAATAAATGACCAAGTATAATATTTCTGTCTCATTTGTTTAACTGGTTTCTCTTTATCTACTTTCAGGACTTGTGTGGAAATCTGATGTTGTTTTAGGTCATATTTATGCAGAAATATAGAAAATTCTAAAGGGTTCACAAACTTTCAAGCACCACTGTGTGTATGTATGTAAAAAAAATATATATATATATACACACATACATACATACATACATACATACAATATACAGTCATAACTGCAGCAACTGAAGGAAATCCTTTTACAGTGTGCAGTTTCTTTCTGGCTATTGAGAAAATAATCAAGCTCACAGAGGCATGAAGCTCCATTCTCTCAGCATTAGCCACAAAAGAAACATCAAAAGCACTTTATCTGTCTCTCTCTCTGATTTTCAGCAGGTAGAGTGGACACAAATCCAACCACCCACCCATTCACACATTCTACACCGGCCAGAGGGCTGCTGCTACAATTTCTCTGCAAAGGTCCATCGCTCACTGCTCACACACACACACACACACACACACACACAAAAAAAAAAAAAACAATGAGCATCCCATATGGACAAGAGGGCAGGGGACAGTGCAGCTGGTCTAAAACAGCATAGTTCATTACATATTAATGTATGTGTTATTACTATATATTAACAGACATTTAGCAAAATGTGAATGGGTAAATATGCAGACCTAGTAGATGCTGTAGATAAATAATTTATAGTATAATGTAATCTTTTAGAATGATTAACCAATTCATTTCAGAAAGGGTCACAGTGGGTCCAGAATGTGCATTTTGCAGGAATAGAATTTTCCTTAGAATCACTCACCACACTTACTCACAACTGGTTCCAATTTACAGTTGATAATACACTTTCTGGCCTGTTTTTGAGAGTGAACAGAGAACTCAGGAATCTCACAAACATCATGTACTGTGTGCTTACGCCATTGTGTAGTTCAATTGTCAATCCTGATTGGGCAGGGGAAGAAGCATGAGCAGTCTGATCACAGTAGAAATTGCTGAAAATAGAGGGCTTCAAAAGATTTTTTTAAAGCTTACAGAATTCATCGGGGAGCTCTTGTGAGCAGTACTCCAAAAAATGAATCCCTCTTGACTCAAGCAAAGCAAAGAAGCAAATTTGCTCAAACATCTGAGCTAAGCAGAAGATAGCAGCAGCTCTCTGGTGCTGCGGGAAGGAAAGGAAGAGGGAATAGGGAAATGACCTCTGCAGAAACATGGCAAACCACATCTCCCACACACACTCCATGTGCAAACACTCTCCTACACACCCTCTTGAGCTCGCCATTACTGGCTTGTTTGAGTAAGTGGATGGCATGCCTCGAATCCCTTTGGAGCCTGGTCCTGTTTACACCACTGGTGGTCCACTAATGTGCGTACAATCTGCACATTATCTAACCAGCGGTGGTTAAAACATCAGATGATGAATTAAACTACATAATATGGACAAAAGTATTGGAACACCTCAAATCATTGAATCCAGGTGTTTCATTAAGTCCCATTGCCACAGGTGTATAACTTCAAGAACCTAGCCATGGTGTACATTTTTACAAGCATTTGTGAAATATTTGTGAAACATTTGGTGTAAAGACCGTGGTACTGTAATAGGCTGCCATCATTGCAACAAGTCAGTTTGTGTAATGTCTTCCATGCTAGATATTCAACAGTGGTATTATTGAAAAGTGGAAGCATTTAGGAACCAGTGCAACTCAGACCACGTACATTATGAAGCTGGGTTGCAGAGTGATGAGGTGCATAGTACATAAAAGCCACCAACGCTCTATGGAATCAATAACTGCAGAGTTCCAAAACTTCTCTGGCATTAACATCAACTCAAAACTGTGTGCCAGGAGCTTCGTGGCCTGGGTTTCCATGTCTGAGCAGCTGCATGCAAGCCTTATGTCACCAAGCACAATTGCAAGCATCAGAATGAGTGTTGTAAAGCACAACACCACTGGACTCTGGAGCAGCGAAAGCATTTTGTGGAGTGATGAATCACACTTCTCTATCTGGCAGTCTGATGGGTTTGATGAATGTCTTTTTTTCAGGGGTTGGCCTAGGTCCCTTAGTTCCAGTGAACATAGCAGTGCTCCAGTGCACAAATCAAGGTCTATAAAGGCATGGTTCAGTGAGTTTGGTATGGAAAAACTTGACTGGCTCATACAAAGCCCTAACCACAACCCCAAGAAACACTTTGGGGATGAACTAGTATGGAGACTACAAACCAGGTACCTCAGAATGGGCAAAAATCCTTCTCAGAGGAGTGGATGCTGTTATAGCTGCAAAAAGGCTACTAACTCCACTGTAATGCCTATGGATTTATAATGGGATGTTACAAAAGCTCTTGCATGTGTCCCAATACTTTTGTCCATATAGTATGTAAAATATGAAGTGATGTGGCACTTATAAGCCTACTAACAGCTTACTGATGGTCAAAATATTGCCCAAATCCACTTAATCCATTATTCTGTACACATAATCATTGTCTCTGAGATAAAAATAGTTGTAAATATGCAAAAAGGATATTATAGCCATCTGTCTGGCTGATTTGCACATATCTAAAGAAGCAGGGGATTTCTTTGCCCATGTACAACCAATCACTCAGGGAGGTCTATTCCCATCATGGTTAAAAACATCTGTCTCTGAACACGAAGGTCATGGTTTTACATGTATGGAATTGTGGGCTACGCAGCACCATCAGTCTGCCAATGGCCTAACTATTTTGTTTTTGTTTTTCACTTTCAATATATTATTCAATTAATTACATGAGATATCAACATGATTATAAACTAAGCTTTTTGTTAATGATTTTGTCCAACTGTAAGTAAATGTTGTAACACTAAGTGTTTTAAGCATATAAGTAACACTATGGTGTCTCGTTTCTCGACCACCTCGGAACTCGTTGAATTCGGGTTCTCTATGAATTTTAACCAAGGCTGACAGGTGCCAATCATTGTGGCAAATGTTTGCTAATAATAGAGACTATTCCAGATTAATTGGGTGCAGGCAGAATAGCACCCTTGGATGGGATGCCAGTTCAACACAGGGCCCAACCGGGGTTGTTGTTGCTTCGCCAGGGAATGATTCCATTCGCTTTCAGCCTCTCCTCTGTCAGACATCTAATCATGCTTCTGCAATGCCCGGCCCAGCCGCAGCCACCCCAGACAGGATGCCAATCCACCATAGGGCACACAAACACTCACACAGGGACATAGATGAAAACTGACTGAACCTCTGAAGCTGTGAGAAATGCTCTAGCCACTGCAACACTAGGCTACACCCCCCAAAACATATCCATGAGTAAATTAAATATCACTTCCTTATTTAACATGCTCAGACAAAGTTATTTTATCAAAAGTCAAGGCAAATAATATTATATCATTATAATTATGCAAATATAGCACTCAGTAATCAAGGTCTGTGTGATTTGTAATTGCCTTCACGGCATCATATTTTATATACTTTATCTTAAATACAAATTGGGCTGTCAAAAAGTCACATCCAGTTTAAACACAAATGCTGTCAAACGTTGTGCCTGTGCATTCAATATACTGTCTTACATGGTGAGGGTGAAACACAGGTAAAAATAAATAAATTCTCCACATGCCAGGTATTATCCATTATTTTCTTACATTCTAGCACTATTTAGGTGAAAAATATTACACACATATATATATATATACATATATATATATATACACACACACACACACACACATGTATTAAAAAACATCTATCTATATATCTATCTATCTATCTATATATATATA